>JAYMTC010000031.1:0-19765 GCA_036897605.1 Melianthus villosus
TGATGGACGATGTATGGTCCCTCCCAGTTGGGGGACAACTTGTTTCCTTGCTCGGCTCGCCTGAGGACTAGGTCGCCGTCGACGAATGTCTTAGGCTTGGCCCTAGAATTGTGGTACCTTGTGACTCTGTCTTGTTAGGCAGCATTCCGCACTTGGGATTCCTCTCGGAGCTCTTCCAAAAGATTCAGGTCCTGACGGAGCTGTGAATCATTGTTATTTTCTTGGAAGAGTTGTACCTTTAGTGAGGGTTCTCCAATTTCTTAATATGGTGGGGGTATTATTTTAATTTTAAAATAAGAATTAATACTCTAATAATAAATTCTTGAATTAGAATTAAAAAATAAAGATGATATTTACAATTTAAAAAAAAAAAATGAAGTCAGTCTATTAAAAATGAACCCAATCCTTTCACGTCTGTTTGCCCAATGACTGCAATCACAACAACCTGAACACCCATTTCAAGTATATATATATATATACACACACGAGCACATATCACACATTCTTCTACATCATCTTCATCAACCATCCATGGCGGAAACCAAGAAGCTTCACATAGCAATGTTCCCATGGCTAGCTTTCGGCCATATAATCCCATTTTATGAGCTCTCCAAGCTCATAGCCTCAAAGGGTCACCGTATATCCTTCATTTGCACTCCTAGGAACATCCAACGGTTACCAAATCTTCCTCCAAACTTAGCCCCTCTTACAAATTTTGTATCACTTCCTTTACCTTACGAACCAAACCTACCGGAAAATGCAGAGGCGACCATGGATGTACCTTACAACAAAGTTCAGTACCTTAAAAGAGCCTACGACCGTCTTCAACAACCATTGTCCGAGTTTCTAGAAGCTTCCCGACCAGACTGGATCATCTACGACTTTACTCCTCACTGGTTACCTCCGGTTGCCTCTAAGCTCGGTATTTCCCGCGCATTTCTCTCTCTCTTCAACGCATGGTCGATGTCCTTTTTTAGCTCATCGGTGCCGGAGGTGACCGGCGTTTTAGATACGAGGAGTAAGCCAGATGATTTTACAGTCCCACCCAAGTGGATTTCGTTTCCTTCGAAAGCTGCCTTTCGGCTTTACGAGGTTAAGAAGATATTTGATCTTATGGAGGAAAACCAGTCCGGAGTTTCCGACCACACGCGTTACTTTTCGGCAGTATCCGGCAGCGACGTGGTCGTAATGAAGAGCAACTTGGAGGTTGAAGCGGAATTTTTGAATATCTTCCATGACCTTCGCCGAAAACCTGTAATCCCGGTGGGACTACTCCCGCCGTCGATTCAAATATCCCGGGAAGAAAGAGATGACTGTAAAGTTTATGAGTTACTCGACAAGCGAGAGAAAGGGTCAGTGGTATATGTCGCACTTGAAACCGAGGTGGCGTCGAGTCGAGACGAGTTAAGAGAGTTGGCTCTCGGGTTGGAACAATCCGGGTTGCCATTCTTTTGCGCTATGAGTAAAAATGTTGAAAACGGTGAGCCATTTTTCCTACCAGAAGGGTTTGAGGAGAGAACTAAAGATATAGAGGGATTGTGTGGAGGAGTTCGGCCGTCTTCCGATTTAATTAATCCTATAAATTATTTAGTTTTAAATGAGATCAATTTAAATCTAGAATTTTAATTAATTATTATTATTTATAGGTAGTAGGTAGTATAGTGACGTAAAAATAACACATTGTTGATATTGTTACAAACTGTTGGTATTGTTACACATTTTCAAAATAACTACTCTCATTTCTCTCTTTTTTTTTTTTTTTTAGTTAACCATATATATCTATTCATGATTAAACTACTATGTAGTTTTGTTTTTTTAAGTATGATGAAATGATTAGCATTGCGTTCACCCTTGGATAAGGGTATAATTGTATTGTATAAAATAAATTTAATTTGAAATTTTAATACTAATTATATTTAATACGAGTCATGTAAATATAAAAACAGTGTAATTGAAATTTGTACAAGATTGCTAAAAAAAAAATTTAAAATTTGAATATTGTGTGACAAGGTAGGTTCTGTGGGTTACATTGTTTATGAGAACTATAGTGCACAACCCTTTTTTTGGTCGGAATGATTAATGTATACAAATATGATAGTTTTTTTATTTTGGGGAATAATCAAAATGATCCTACTTAAAATATTCTCAAATTTATCTATAGTTATACCATAACATGACCTGAGTCTAAAAAAATGTAAATTTACAAACTGAATTAAATACTATAATAATTTGTAAACATGACAAATGAATAGTGAATTTAAAAAATGGAGACTATTTATTTTCATTTGATTAAATTAACTTATTAATTATTAATATTAAGTGTAAATTAAAACTACATATATAATGTAATCTATAATCGCCAATACAAACTATATATATATATATATATAATGTCAATTTTATTGGCGAATAATTTATAAAATCTGTCTCCTCTTTCATGTATTGGCGATTATAGATTACAGATATTAAATGATAAAAAAAACATATACTAAATGATAAAAAAAAATACAGATACTAAAATTATTTTTTAAGCGATTTCGACCCATTCATTTATGCGACTTGGACTCTTATGCCTAACTAAAACGAACCCAAAAATCTAACTCGACCCGAAGTAAAAACCCATATTTTGTTACGTTGCAAAGGGGGTCGAGTTACATTGACGGAAAGGTTTAGAAAGCCAAAATTCATCAGATTCCAAACTACTCATAAATAGCAAATTCACCGCTCTAACTGTGAATAATAGGGTTTTGATATCCCCTTTCGTCATTTTTGAATTAGAAATCTGCTCCTACAGATCGATTAGGTTTAGGGTGGTTTTAAATCGTACAGAAGATGTACGCTGATCGCGTGGAGGCTGGAGGGAAGAGCTCCATAAAGGATCGTCTCGAAGGGAGTTTCCCAAATGACCCTTCCCGCCGGCGTCAAGTCACCGGGAAAAGGTGCGTTTTCAGTTTGTTCTAAAGAGTTGTGGCTTTAGTCGTGGTAAGCAGAGTACAGGGCAGTTTTTTGTAGGATTAATTGTTTTGTTGAACTGATCAATTTCGAAGTAGGTTGCGTGCATCTCATGTTTTTGGTAGGTTGTTATTGAAATGCTTACTTTTACTTATCATTGTTAATGGATGCAAGATAAGTTGATTAATGGGAGAGAGTACATACATTGGCCCATTTATGTGGGTTTTTAGGTTTGATTTCAAATTGAGTGCATTGGGCCTGAGATTTTTCCTTCTTTTGTTAATGTTATTATTTGAATGAACAAGTCTTGAATGCAAGTCAGTTTTGAAGGAGGATTGTATGGTGTTTGCTAGAGTTTGGTGGAGAATTTTTGAAAAATCTCAATTTTACTCAGTGTTGCTAGTGGAAGCGCAATAACTTGGTTAATGCGAGTACATTGGTCTGACATTGTTGCTTTGACTCTTTCAAACAGTTAGCTAAAACCCTAGATTTTTCTTGTCTTAATTTATTAGATGTGTGGATATTGTATGTACGTGAGCTTGAATATCTTAATATGATATTGAATCGATTTATTAGCTGTGCGGAGGTTGTACGTATGTGAGCAAGAACATCTTAATATGCTATTCAATCATTGAACATCAGTGTGGAAGTTGATAATTGTGATTATAAATATGGTCAATGGATTAATGGTGATGTTAATGAAGTGGTGAGAACAATTTGGGAATCACGATATAGTCAAAAAGACGAAATGTGTGTTTAAGCCTAATTATAATTCATTATTCAATATTATGATAAATTTAATTTATGGATTTAATTATATCTAAAAGAAATCTGCAATTTTTATGTTAAAATTAAATATCTTATATGACATAAAAATCAAAAGTAACACAAATGAAGCCCTGTTAGTAGCAATGGAGTTTCAGATCTTAAAAATAAAAACAGTCGTGGACAAAAAAAATGAACAATGGATGTGAGCAACAAAAACAATAATAATAAAAAAGAACTTCAACTTAAAAGAAAATTACACAATAAAAAAAACATCATGTACAACAAAAATAATAAATAAATAAATAAAACCCAACTTGAGTGATAATGGAGTATCGAATTTAAAGCAGAGTCATGAAAGAACATCGTACAAGCTTTGGATTTCTTCTGTAATTGAATGCGCTATAGAGAAATACTGATTTCTTTTTCCATTGAAGGTTTTTAAGAAGATTGGGTCTCTATCTGAGGCTTAAATAAGAGGAGGAAACACTCAAAATGGAGTGATTAACGGTGCTATGCTCTAAAGATATAGGTTCCCAAATTTTTGCTTTGAAGATATTTGTTGCAGGGATTCATATTTTCAAATGATTCTGCCGAATCGTGAATCCGATGCATGTTTCCTTTGAAATTGCCGAATATGTGCTTCATAGTGTTGGAGTATTGCAATATGTTAAGAAACTGAACATAAGGAGAAAAAGAGAACGAGCACAAAGATTTTACGTGATTCGATATAAGTTTACGTTCACAGGAGTATCTCATATATTCATTAAGCAAATCGTCTAAACTCAATTCAATACAATGACATAACCTCATATTTATAACCACATGTGTTGCCTAATCTAGGATCTACCCAAAATATCTTTCCTTAATACATTATATAAGAAAACATAATATTTTAACACTTAATATAATATATTATGTTTCCTTATGTTCTAATACTTCATTATATCATGTTCCCTTATATTATAAGGTTCCATTATACCGTGTTTCTTTATATTCTAACGCTCCCCTCAAGATTGAATGTCTACATGACAACTTGCACTTGACGATTCGGCCTTTAGTTGAATAAGGAAACAAATGGACACAACTTCTCTCGAGCCCACAACTTCCTTCAAAATATTTGATAAGTTAAAACTTCATCGCCGGAAGTTTACTTGGGCTCTCATTGGATATCATCATCAACATATAACCTGAGTGAGTAGGCCACAACTTCTCCCGTGCCCACAACTTCCTTCACTTTTTCTGGCTGTTGCCTCATACAATACCTTTGTCGGCTGCTGTCATAGTTCTCAAAGGCGCGCGCCATGGTCGGGGACAAGGCGGAGGTTTAGCGCCTCGAGAAGGTTCAGGCGCGGCGAAGCAAGGAAGGCGGACCCCCTAAGCGGCGCCGACGCTATTCGCCGCATCAAACGCCATAGCCGACTCGGCTTCTAAACTGAAAAAAGAAGAGAATTAGAAGGAGGTAAAGTGTTTTTTGGTGTTGAAGAGAGATGACCATAAGAAGAAGAAGAACATGTGAGAAGAGGGATGTTTTGGGAGAAGAACAGGTTGTTTTTAATAGGAGAAGAGACAGTCTTTCCCTTTTTTGGAAAGGGAAAAAAATGGGTGGCGGATGACACATGTTTAAATTTTATTATAGAAGTTATTCTTTTATTTATTTATTATGAGTGTATTTATATTAAACGTTGTAGTCTTATAAATAATTAATATATATTTTGTCATTTATTTTGCTAATTATTATTTTTATGTTCTATGTTTATTTATAGAATTTTGTTTTCCAAAGCAATGATTCGAAATATTTAGTTAGGTTGTTCTTGACAATGATTATTATCAGAGCAGTTATGATGGTACTGTATTTATCACTGCAAGTAAAATTGTGATATTGATTGTATATATTGATAATATTGTTCTTACAAAAGATGTAAAGTACATAGAAGCTTTAAAATAAAAAATAAAAAATTATAGCTGAATTTGAGATCAAAGATTTGAATAACTTACGATTTTTTAGGGTATTGAAGTTGTTAGATCGAAATTGAAATTTTTATATTACAAAAGAAATATATTATCGATCTGCTAGAAGAAATAGAAATGTTTAGATGTAAGCCAGCTATTACTTCTATTGAATCTTATTAGGAGGTTCCTTTCCAATAGAAAGGTACTGGAGGCAAGTCGGTAAACTCATTTAATTATTGCATACTAAATTTGATGTAACATAGTTCACGAATTTCCCTAAAAAAATCAGATATGAAAGTCTCTTATCGTATCTACGATATTTTAAAGGTTCTATTGAAATTGCATGTCATGGTTATTTAAAGTCTGAAGGAATAGATGCTGATTGAAAGATCTACTTCTAGTATTTGTATACTTTTTGGATGAATCTGTTTTTTTGGAGAAACAAAAAATAGTCTGTTCTTGTTAGGATTAGTATAGAAGCAGGGTATCGAGCTATGACATAGTTTGTGAGCTTCTTTTGTTGTCTAAGTTTATTTCTGAATTGAGATTTTCACCGACATATATAATAAGATAGTTGTATAATAAAAAGTCTATTATTGTAATTACTTATAATTTAGTCCAATATGAATAAACAAAGTACATTGAGATTGATCGTCATTTTATACGAGATAAGATTGTCAGTAGTTTAATTTATATTTTTTTTGTCAAGTCAGATGACCGAATTGCAGATATTTTAACAAAGGGATTTGATTCGAATATATTTATCATTTAACTTTATAAATTTGGAATGTGTGATGTCTTTGTCCTGACTTGAGGGGAGTTTTGAAAAAATAATATTTTAATTTTTACTGTTGTTATTTATTTATTTATTTATATTTTTTTAGTTTTTAATGTAAACTCACAAATTTAGTTATCAATAAATCTATATATGAATATACGGGATAATTAGTTTTAAAGCCTTTTCATTTAATATTTTTTTACGAAATTAACTTAGTTTAGAAGTTGTAAATATAGATCTATTGGTAAATGGATGAAGATGCAAATTCAAATAAGTTTTAGTGATCTAAACATCCCAAACAAGTGGCTTATCTGTGGGCTGTGTATACATGATAAATTATCAAGACCACTTTTGCTGTACGTGTATCCATGCTTCATGAATTTAAATGAGTGTTATTTTTGTATCTGACACTATTGGATTTGGTTGTATTGGCTATTCCTTTTGCTTTTTCTCAATAATCTTATTATTGTTTCTTGAAAATGTATTCAGGAGATGTAGAGCTAACAAATATGCAATTGAAGCCAGAGGCTCTCAATGCATTAAAGTTGCCTGTGAAGGTTAAGGCAGGATTTCTTGGATCTGTCAAACTGAAGGTTCGGGGGTTTGCACAATATTTTTCTCATTACTAATGGTGTTTATTGGATTTGTTGTTTTGGTATTTCTAATGGGTCCAAAATATTTGTGAAGTTGGTCCAATCTAAGCCAATTATGTTGTTCATGGGCACAAACCGAGTTGAAAATAACCGGTCAGTTAGGTTCACACCATTTTTGCGAGACTAGATTGTTCATATTCTTCTAAATTTTCATGTTGAGTTATGTCGGTAGCCAAATTGAACTCCCAGAGTTAAGAGTCAACTGTCTTTGACTCGAGGTAACCATCTTTTTACTCAGAGACAATTATCACACCTTTCCAACTGAATGCGTGAAATTTTTAATCGAGTAAGATTACCATCAGGTTGGTCTTTAAATTTAGGGTCTTTCAAATTATACATTTGAGGCGATTGCAGACTGAACTCTGGAATGTTTTGTTCCTTAGTTTGTGAATATAAAATGACACTTACTGCTGTATGTATATGAAATATATCATGCTTCCTAGACGAACTTGCATTTTGTATGTGTTCTAATTTTATAGATTGTCGGAAGATTTTTCAGTAGCATAGTTCTTGTTTATGGTTACTGTAAATATTTTGCACGTCCTTGTGAAGACTATTTGTGGTATTTCTGAATTTCAGGTTCCTTGGAGCAGGCTTGGCCAGGATCCAGTTTTAGTTTACCTGGATCGCATTTTCTTACTCGCAGAGCCAGCAACCCAAGTTGAAGGAAGTAGTGAGGAGGCTCTACAAGAAGCAAAGAAAATTCGAGTACGGGTAAGACATCGATGAGAAATATGTTTTATACGCTCAATGGTTAGTGTTTTGAAATAACTAAACTGATTTTTTCATGGCGAAATTAGGAAATGGAATTGAAGCTGTTGGAGAAGACACAAAAATTGAAGTCAGAAATGGTATGCTTTAACACAATTGGATGCACAATTTATAATGTGTGTATATATGTGTATAGGAATATCTAATTTCTGGAATATGAGGAGATTACATGCATATCTGAATATTGTGTCTCCAGAGGAAATCCTCCGTATCAAAACTTTAATATGTAATTGGTATCTCTTACTTCCATGACAAAAAATTGGGTGAAAGTTTTTTAGATAAGAAATTAACATGTTTGTAGGAAGGTTGCGGGTGCCACCTTGAGAGGAAAATTGTTATCCAAAATAGTTTGAAATGAGCTATATGAACTAAAAAGAACACGAGAGAGTTTTCTTGAGATAGTTTGGTTATATTTTGGATTGGCTGTAGGATTCTCTGGTAAGAAAAATAATTTGTCCAAAGCAGATGAGGTAAAGATACTATCCAAGGATTCACTAAGTTCTTTTTTTTTTTTATCAATTGTTACTGTTGAACTTGGTCGTGGGTTCCATTGCGTTTCTTCTATTGTCACAGTTGTGACTGTGGGTTTCATCGCATCCTGTATTGTCTTAATTGGTGGGTTTGATTATATCTCATATGTCTTTGTGGTGCATTTCAACATACCCTGAATGCATAGTTGGTGGGTTTCATTATATAATGTTTTTTTTTGTCTAATATGATTGATGTTTTATATTTGTGTATAGTCTATTATATAGGGACATTGACTTGACTCTAGGTAAATGAAGCAGAGAGATGTGGGATAAGAGTTTTTGATTTAACATTTGCAGTTTTGAAGATTATATTGGCAAATTGATGTTATTAAGAGAGTACGAAGATAATGACTTTTCAAAATTATGATGAAAATAATTATAAAGAAAATATAGTATTAGAAATAGTTTGTCAATATTTATGATATTGATTTCTTATATCTTTTAAATATTTTTTAATATTTATTGTTGAATTCTATAAATAATGACTTATATTATTATAATTATAATATGAAGGAATAATGTTTTTAGAGTTTTTTTAGGGAGGTTTTTATAGAGGTAGATAATTGCTGAACCAAGTAATTCTTCGTGTTTTGATATCATTCATGAATGATACTTTGTTGTTTGTATTTAAAATTTTAAGATATTACCGGTAGATACATAGGCTTCTTAATAGAAAAACAATTTACCAAATTTCCCTGTCCTGTTTAAGTAGGAAAAACCAAACGGGTCAATTGTTGCATATAAAACCCATATTGAATCCCATCCTATTGACTCAATTTGAGTCAGATGGCTGGGTCATTAACTAACTCAGAGGGAGAAGGAGAGAAAACGGTGAAAGAGAGTGGGGGTGGAAGAGAGTGGGAAGACAGAAGGGGTTTTGAAGCGGCGCGTTTTGACGCTTTTTGAATCATGTATTGGAATTTTGAAAGTTTGGAAGAGGAAATGATAGACTTTGAGATCTAACAAAAGGGTAATGGTACTTGTTAAAATATTATATTGATTAAATCGTTTCCTACTTTTAGTATAGACGGTTATTTATTATTGTATTAGAGTTAGATGTCAAGGGCTCAAATTTCTGCTGTTGTAATTTCTCCATGCATTTGTGAATGACCATTATTAGGTCATATATTCGTGTGTTGCCCGCCTCGAAGTAAGACAGTTGATTATGGGTCATGTTTTCGCGTGAGAGGGAGTGTTGGAATATATCAATTAGATCTTCTTTTACTATCAGTTTGAACTTTTAGTAGAGATGATTATTTAACAATACCAAAATCCGTAATTTCATTCACCCAACTACAAATTCTTCTCCTCCTCTTAGCAACTAAATCACTTGAAACCTCAACATAAAATAGTTGAGCACTTAACTAAATCACTCGTGGTTTTTGAAACCTCAATAGGAAATACTTGAGCACTCAACTAAATGACTTGTTGATTTACCTCACTAAGATACTTGATGAAATGAGAACCACAGAAATAGATCTTCCTTGCCTTCTGATGTTCATCCTATGTTTAACATGCATGGTACGCTGTATAAAATTCTCATTCCGAAACCAACAGTTCTTAGATTCCATTGTCAGTATGATACTGTAGTCAGTTTTTTTTTGAGTTGATTAAGAACTTGCGTTATCTTCGTTTATTTTTCTTTGAAGAATAAATCATGGTTGGGATCCTTGATCAACACAATTCTTGGGAACTTGAAGCTTTCAATTTCTAATATCCACATAAGATATGAGGATCTTGAAAGGTAAGACGAGCTTTAAATCTTTACTATTCCATATACTAACCTGTGATGAAGCCTTACGACTTTTTATCTTGTAGTAATCCTGGCCACCCTTTTGCTGCTGGCATAAGCTTGGAGAAACTATCAGCCACGACGGTTGATGATAATGGGAGGGAAACTTTTGTCACTGGGGGTGCACTTGATTGCATACAGAAGGTCTGTTCATACTATATAATTTTTGAAGTTAATTGAGATCTATTTACATTTTTTGTGGGTTTACTGTTCCTTTAATTTAAACAAGTTATGTACAGATATAGTCGCATTGGAGGACTTGTTCTAGGTTTTCAAGTGCTTTGTTTTCTCACTTTGTTTGAGTCATTATGTGCTTATATTGCAATCCATCTATTAAATGGGAACAATGAGTCTCTTGCGCTGTTTAAAGTTTATATGCATATTTAAGTGTTGACATCTTTATATATAAAATTATAACAGTTCCAAAAGACGACAGAAAACTATTGTCAGTATTGATAGATAAACATGTAAACAATAATTTAAATCCTAATATAATAAAAATTAAATCCACCATTCCGTATTACTTAAATAAGAATTTAAGACATAAATATTATACAAATTAAAACGAATGATTCAATTTTATCCTCAATTCGTTGTTAATTAAAGCCAGACTAGAAGTTCTACCATTCAGTATTTGCGATAAGGAATTGAATAAAAAATTTTTGGTTTTTTTTTTTGGAAGAGAATTGAGCCTTCTCGAATAATCTTACATACTGTCGAGATTTCGAATAATCTTACATACTGTCGAGATTTCGAATAATCTTACATAGTTTGTCCAGATCTGATATGGCATTGAATCCTGAAACTCATTAAGTAAAGCTATGCGGCTCTACCATTACCATTATCCCTCACCTTTTCTGGTCTTTAGGTTTGTTTTGCCTTTGCATTGATTGTCTTGGTGCTCTATTGGGTTTTCATGGCCTTGCTGTGCCTTCACAAATGATACATCTAGTGTGTATGTTACAAATTATCGTTCACAGGGTTATCCTTTTGATCTAGCCCGAGGGCAAACCATAGAGTTTTTTGTTGAAGAGGAGGTTGTGTATAACTAGTTGTGTTAAGCTGGTGACTTAAACAAAAATGTGGTTTTGTAATATGAGTTTCAGAATTTTTACTACAATTACAAAATACATGCTTTTATAGAAGACAGTTATTTGAAGAGGAGGTTGTGTATACTAGTTGTGTCAAGCTGTCTGACAAGTTGGTATATGAATTTCAGAATTTTAATTTACAATTTCAAAATACATGCTTTTATAGAAGACAGTTATGGCTGCAAGTCTATGCCCCTCCCACCCCCCGAAAAAAAACTGTCATCCTTTCTCTTTGAAGAGGATTAAATATCTTTTCCAGGTCAGAAAGCCTTTCAAATGAGAGGAGTAATCACATGCCAGGAGGAGTCTTCTAATTAATATATGAATATGAAATCTAAGGTAAGGGTGTTGCTCCTTTAACCTGCGGCTTCTCCACGAACCCCACTCATCGACTGGCAGAGAGTTCTTTGTGGTTGTGCTTCGGCCCGGACCCCAACTGTTATGCGAAGGGGTTTAGGTCACACCAGCCATCTGGTCAAACTGTGACCCAATAAGTCTCTACATATTCAATACTGGACTCCACCGGTTTTAGATGTGGGTTCGAGTTTCTACCTCTTCAACCCAACGTTTGATTGATTAGAAAACCAGCTTAATTATGCAAAGTTCCAACTGAAGGTTGCGCCAGACGTTTTTTCTTTTTCTTTTTGTTCTTAGTATGTATGTATACTTAATTTTTCCCAACAAATTTGTCTGCAAAGACGAGTGAGGAAGAATTCCGTTGGTGGCGTAATTTATAGATTAAGCAATGCAATGAATGATTCTCTTATCTGAACTAAAGCAATCCTATGGAGGTTTTATCTTTATCCCTGAGTTGGATGTTAATATTTGTTTTTTCATGCTTATTTTGCAGTCTGTCGAACTTGATCAACTTGCTATATATCTTGATTCTGACATTTCTCCATGGCGTGTTGATAAACCGTGGGAGGATTTGCTTCCTCCTGAGTGGGTTCAGGTATTCCCTTTGAATCTCATCATTTTGTGGCATCCTTCTTATCTTAGGTTTATTCTATTGTTTGGCGAGCATTCATTTTTCTGCAATGAGAATCAGGTTTTTCGATTTGGTACAAAAGACGGAAAACCAGCAGAAGTTCTTTCAAGAAAGCATTCCTACATCCTGCAACCAGTGACGGGGGATGCAAAATACTTCAAACTGCGTGGAAGTGAGCCTGCTAATAATAATCAGCCCCTGCAGAAAGCAGTAGTGAGCTTGGATGACGTGACACTCTGTTTATCAAAGGTATATTCTTATGTTAGCTGGTCATTCTTAGATGGTGCTATATCTTAGGGGTATTAATCAAGTTGGTATCTTTAATATTGGCAGGGTGGGGACAGGGATGCTTTAAAATTAGCGGATAACTTTGCTTCCTTTAATCAGCGGTTGAAATATGCTCACTTCCGCCCACTTGTCTCGGTGAAATCTAATCCATGTGTTTGGTGGAAGTATGCTTACAAAGTTGTTTTGGACCAATTGAAGAAGGCAAGGTATATACAAGTAGTTCCATTCATTATTATTCTCTACTCTGGTATTTGGTATTAGCTAGTAGTTTCCCTAAAAAAGGCAGTTGCATTAACCTCTATCGCACTGAAATTACCAAACAACTGGTTATTCCCGCTCTTTGGTGGCAGTATTATCTTAAAAAGAACTGAATGTGAAAGTTTAGTTTTGTGTTTTGCGCCATTGGATTTCAATAATAATTGTAATTTCATGTGAAGCATATAAATTCGAACAATATGTAACCGAAGTTTATGTAAAACTATTGTTAGTTAGGAAACATCAATATTTAAACACTCCAAAAATATTCAACTGATATAAAATATAATGTCAATTTACCTTATTATTATATGGAATATGTATAGTGCATAATAGTACTCTTTTTGCCAAACCGATTCTTTTGGGAACATAAAAAAAAATATATAAAAACCGATTAATTCATTGTAAAAAAAGAGGGTTATTGTTAAAAAGCAAATATAATATATGATAATTATTAATTTGTAATTATCTATCTGATCAAGATTTATAAAATAATAATTTAATTTATAGCTATTGTAAAACTAAAATAATATGATAATTGATAACAAACTGACAATTATAAATATTAAAAAAAAAAATTTTAACGTTAGAACGATATTATTAATTTAAAATTGTTCTATTGTTTTTTAATTTGTTGTAAAATAATCTAAATTATTAAAAGATTTAGATAATCATATTATTATTTTACATTCAAATATGATAATTGTTGTGAAATAATTTAAATTATCAAGGGCAATAGATAATTATATTATTATGGATATGTATTTAGGAGATAATATGATGATTTATAAAGCAATGATCTAATTTATATCTTGTGCATCCCTGCTGTCATCAAAGTCAATAAAAGCATAACCTGGTGGCCTTTGGGCAAATCATATATACTGCAGAAGAATATTTATGACAGATACCATTTAAATAGAGATTAATATCATCAAGCAACAGTTTTTGGAAAAACTTAGCAGAATTACCACACGGCATTACATACAGATCCTGTAGCTTTCTCTTTTACCCATTGCTGGACTTAAAATGAGGATGGTTGTTTACAATGAGTAAGCTGTAATGGTGCCCGCATAAACCTTGGATGAAACATACGATTAAAAAACAGCAGTACCTTCTTACGATGTCAAAACACTAAACTCATCTTCAAGATCGCTCTTAAAACTTGTGATCCAAGTTATCCACATAGACACGAGATGCTACTTTGAAAAAAGCAAGCGAAATAAACTTTAGGGTTGCGAAAATAGCTGGAAGAAGATTTCAAAGAATATAGAAGAAAGAAGTGATAATGCACGTTAAATGAGTTCAGTGGAAGGGCTATTTATAGGGTCATGTAAAATGTGGCTGTTCATAAAAGGGTAACAAATTATAGAGATGTGTAGATGTAGATACAGGTAGATAGATTTGAACAACACCATACCCCATTAAAATTCTCTCCTGTGAGGTTGTGAAATATATATTAGTCTCATGTTAGATTCATAATGGGAGATACATGCTTTATGGTAATTCTAGTAAATTCATGGGCCATACATGTCTTGTCGTATTGAGTGAGTGAGAATAAAGACAATAGCATCTGGTGGGAGTCGGTCTTGTTAAATGGTACATTGCTCGAGAAGATGCTGCACAACTCACAATATGTTGTGGTTGGTGAGAGTGTCGTGGCCAGGACGACTAAGAGATGGGTAACCAAGTATGTAACATCATGGACTTGTAATTGATGTTCTCATATCATGTTGTGCGAAAAATAATCCAACTTATTTTGTTAGACATGTCAAAAACAAAGATTCAACCAATTGGCCCACTGACTGTAAATTTGTGGTTAAATATAGTAGCGTGACCTTGAAAGCTCCAAGCTTCGAGAATTTTCTTGGGTCAAGTGTATGAGTCAACTCATATTCAAAATGATGGAAAATTAAATTAAAAAAACATTTAGGAAGGATACTCACATGCTCCAATACACTTAACTGCACTTACAATTAAATACACTTAAGTTGAACTTAAAACTTTGATGCGATTGTGCATGCTGACTGAAAACATCTCAAAATGAATTCACCATAATATATTGTAAGGAAACTAAACATCAGGAAAAAAAAAGAGAGCACAAGAATTTTTTGTGGTTTCGCATATGCTTACGTGGCAAGTCAAACTCGCCCCCTATGGAGGTTTACTTGGACTCCTCAATATCATCAATAACACACAACTTAGGTGACTAGGCTTCCTCCGGCTGCTACCATTTACAGCACCTACACCACTTGATGCCTCATGCTACACCTCCGTCAACTGTCCTCCGCCGACTATCTAACACATGGTTCCCAACACACAGCTGTCCCAACACACGGTTTAACTATTATGTTTGCCAGTCATCTCTACTGCCCTTTTTTCTTCTTCTTTTGATGTATTGATGCCACATATTCTTTTGCATTGTTTGTCTCTTCACTAAATAGATCCACATCGTAGCATCATCCTCGGCAAAAGCTAAGGATTATTTTTGAGTAACTACTAAAGTAAACTTGTGAACGGTACTTTTACTTTCATATCCCATAATCTTTCCTACACGAACGACATAATTTTCAACTCAATAATCAAAATCTTAGGCTATGGTACCATGTTAAGAAATTTAACATAAGGAGAAAAAAAATGAAAGAACACAGGGATTTTACATGGTTCGATACAAGCCTACGTTTAATGGAGTATCTTATATATTCATTAAACATACCGTCTCAACTCGGCTCGATACAATGACATAGTCCTGTATTTATAACAATACGGTTGCCTAATTTACTTAAGTAAATAAATCCTCAGAGTATACCATTTTTTACAATATTTGAATCTTCATTTTCGAATTTGGATTGAGCTAAGAGACGATTTGAGGTACATACTTCCATGAGGGTGTTTTTGAGAGAGAATCCAGAATTTGGTAAGTGTGTATTAATATTATACTACTCAGTTATTAATATGCAAAGGTAATTACTCTTATTATCATTTTTAAAATATATACTGTTAACTAAGATTATTTTCATATTTAATAATCTTATCATTCATATATATATATGTATATGTATATTGTTGTGAGAACTTTTCCTTCAAAATTTTTCATAACTATCATATTAGAGTTTATTAATTATCCAATGTAGAACAAAGATGCTGTATAGAAAAAATAAATATTAAGTATAAAGTGCCGACTGTTCATGTAGGTTTTGATAAATAAACCTTGTAGAATTTTCGGCCATGTAAGCTATATCTCTTGATCATGTTCATTATCTATATATCTCTCAGCATCCCATTATGTTTGAGTTGAAAAGCAGCATTTTTGAATGTGTTCTATTTTTCTGAAAGAAATTGTTTTTGTTAATGCACTCTGTTTGTTGCAGTGGGAAATTATCATGGGAGCAGGTTCTAAAATATGCGAGGTTACGAAAGAGATACATATCTTTATATGCATCATTGTTGAAGTCTGACCTAAATCACGGGGTAGTTGATGGCAACAAAGACATAGAGGAACTAGATCGTGAACTTGATATAGACCTTATACTTCAGTGGAGGTAATTGTTGTTATTGATATACCACAATTATTTTGCCAGAGCTATATTATCACACTTTATTAGGATATGTTAACTAATCACGTTCAACCAGTGTTGAGAAAATAATGTTCTAGTTTAACGTCTGTTATTTATCTATATGTTTTAATTTTTGACATAAACCCACAAAGTACTTTAGATATTTTGGTTATCTATAAATCTATAAATAGTTGTACGGAGTAATCAACTCCTAAGCTTTTTCATTTAATATTTTCTACACGGTAACAACCTAATCAATCGCTCGCAAAAAAAAAAAAGCAAGAAAAGGAAGTACACTGAAACCCTAATTTACAGAACCTTTCCTACCCTCAACCTTAGTCGATGGCGAGCAAATCCACTCCCCCACCGCGACGACCCTTTACCTACTCCGGCAACCCTCGCCCTACGTCGGCAAATGTACCGCAGGCATCGATCTGCCCAATCCGTTGCGACTTTGTGGTGCCTCAAATGAATACTCTTGTGCTGCAGTTGAGTTTTTAATTTGTTCTTCACTGAACTGTATTTGTTGTTCAGGATGCTGGCTCACAAGTTTCTGGAGCAGTCCGCAGAATCAGATCTCTACTCGAGGAAACAGAAAACACAGAAATCGTGGTGGTCATTTGGATGGTGAATAATTTGCCTAAAGAATTTTTTAACTACACTTTTCCAATCTTCAATCTGGTGATAGCCTATTTATGCCTTCATCTATATGTATTTTTTCAGGAACAGTCAATCTCCTATAGATGATAGTGATCCATTTCATTTCAGCGAGGAAGACTGGAAACAGTTAAATACTATAATTGGGTACAAGGAAGGTGATGATGGTCAGTCGGTTGTCGTTAACGATAAAAGAGATAGTCTTCATACTTCTGTTGAAGTTCACATGAAACACAATGCTTCAAAGCTTGTGGATGGACCTAATAAGTGTGTTGCTGCATTATCTTGTGAGGGGCTTGATTGTTTGATTAAGCTTTATCCGGAAACAAAAACTTTTGAAGTCAAATTGGGGTCATATCAGTTATCATCTCCAAATGGCCTTCTCGCAGAGGTTCAACTTTCCCTTCCTTCTTATTAAGAAATTACGCGAGTTTTGGACCAATAAAATCAATTTTTTAAATCCTGTGTTGCATCTGAATCTCTTCATTTTCATGCAGAGTGCAACTGCTAATGATTCTTTAGTTGGTGTCTTCCAATACAAGCCTTTAGATGCTAAAGTAGACTGGAGCATGGTTGCAAAAGCTTCACCTTGTTACATGACTGTATGCTACAATTCTGATTCTTTGAGCTCTATTATGCTAATTATTTGTGTTTTACTAAGTACATATCTTTTTCCAGTATCTGAAGGATTCCATTAATCAAATTGTGAACTTCTTCGACAGTAATACTGCCCTTAGTCAGGCTGCAGCACTGGAAACTGCAGCTGCTGTGCAGGTTTTATTTGTCTTTTCACAACTCTCCTTTGACATATGGCTGGGTAGTTTTCTTAGGTAGTTAGGGATTATGTATGGACACTACAAGTACCTATTACCAGCTTGATTCATTTAATGTTTGGTTTGCTGACGTGGTCATCATCTATGTGCTAGATGACTATTGATGAAGTTAAGCGCAGTGCCCAACAACAAGTGAACAAGGCATTAAAGGATCACACCAGGTCTGTTGCTCTTTCTTATCTCATTGTTCATATTGAATGGAGGAACCTTATTGTTTAGATCATCATAGATGTTGCTTGTCATGATTTCTAAGTCGGAATCTGTATCCGACATGTAAACTTAGATCTTGTGGAAATTTTAAGTATAAGGATCGAAATATTAGGAAGAATAAAGATAATAGAAGAAACACAAAGAATGACGTGCTTAAGAAATTATCTACGTCCATGAAGACCACTCTGAAGGGTAGAGATATTATTCTTTCACACTACAATTGTATAATGTCTATTTATAGGTTTTCATCAAATATTAAAGATATTTAAGAAGTATACATGATATCACTATATAAACTTATAAATACATAATCACTTATACTCTTTCTATAATTATCTCTATCATAATTTGGAAAAGTGAATATCTTCACGACTCCCTCTCAAGTTGAAGTAAGTTGAAGTTTGTAGAATTAATGATGCTCAATTTGCAAATACAAATCTTGAAAATTGCAAGTGTTGAATCAAAGGTTTTGTGTTACATACACCTGTTTCATCTACGTAGGATCAACTAAATATTTTCATAACAACATAGAGCCATACATAAACATAAACCGCCTAAAACACATGCAAGACAATCTCTAATCAAGAAAAAATATCTTCAAAATCGTCTATAACTTGACGCGTGCATCTTAAGCAATAAGAATTAAGCTACCCATAACAAGGGTTTCAAATAACATTGAAACCAACAACAACAAAGAAAATATGGAATACAAACAAAGCTACAGAAGTGACGACATATTTATAAAGAAAATAAAGATAGACCACCATAGAACCAAAAAAGTCACATAAGTGATAACGTGTCCAGAAAAGAAAACAAAGATGGAACATAATTGAATCAACAAAGTCACAATAGTGGAAATATACTCCGAAGGGACAAACGAGAAGACACGGAACCAACGAAATCACAAAGCGACAATATATCTACGACAAAAATAGAAACATAAAAGAACCCAACCAACATAAAAAGGTCACAAAGGAACCGACCACCAAAAAAAGAAACACAATTTGACCCACCAACAATGATATAGGCACAAAAGAACCCACAAAAACACAACTGTGATACAAAATAAATGAATGAACTAAGTGAAACACCACCACTAGACAATTTTTTTTAATGACAAAACCAAACGCTCGATGTAAGGATAAATATGAGATGAAACCTGCCTGTCGGAGGCCTCAACCAAAGGAGAGACTATTGTACTATCCTTATTGTTGGAACTCTTCAGTCAAACTATTTTCTCCAAAACAGCAACAGAAAAGCAACTCTTTAAGTACCAGATATGCTGAAGTTTCCAAGAGAAAAAGCTTAAGAAAAGAGATTCCCACCCAATGTGTTAATATATCAATTGAATCTCCTTCTACTATCAGGTCGAGATTTTAATTTTAATCGAAATGAATATTTAACATGATACCAGAGCATGAGGTCAAGGGTTCGAACCTCCCCTACAACAATTACCCCCAATTACTCATGCATTTGCGAAGACACTGTTATTAAACCATATATTCGCATTTTACTCGCCTCGAAGTAAGGTAGTTGATTATAGCACTTTACGCCAAAGAAATAAAATTCATGTTTTCGCGTGAGGGGAAGTGTTAAATATATATATTAATTAAATCTCTAATATCAGTTTGAGTTTTTAGTAGAAACAATTATTTAACATAAATAGTTAATTAAACCTGGGCGAAGCGTTATATT
>JAYMTC010000032.1:0-19748 GCA_036897605.1 Melianthus villosus
TTAACGAACAAACCCACATAGTTTATTGCTCCATTTTTGTCCGATCTTCTCCTCTGCAACTCCCTTACTCTACCGAAATACTAGAGAGAAGCAGATGAATTGAAGTTTAAGTTGATTGCTGGGTTCAAAATTGGTGGGGCATTTTCATTGAAATGGGAATGCCCAGTAAACGATGAGCAGAACTGGGGAGCAGGAGGATGAAGACGACTGTTTCTACGAATCTCTTGACCGAATAGTCTCTTCTTCTTGCTCCTCCTCCACCCCCACCACCACTACCCCCAATTCCGACAACGAAGACAAGGACGGCATTTCAAATCCTTGCTCTCCCAATTATGCTTCGGCCCTTCAATTTTCAGTGCCCAAATTCCCAATGGCAGCAACCAAATATGATGTTTGGATCTCCGAACCCTCCTCCGTATCCGAGCGCCGCACTCGCCTCCTCTCCCAAATGGGTCTCAGCAGTGACCCCTCCCTTTCCCGCGCCAAACCAACTGGATTACGGTCGGTTTCGTCCGATTGCTTAAATGGGAAGGACCAAGGTGAGGGTTCCGTTGTTTCGAGCATGGTTCGATCGAAATCAGATGGTGTATGTGGTAATGGCGGGCAGGGGGAATCTCACGATCATCGTTGTTCTTCGAATTCTTCTGCATCAGTACATAATCATAATAGTGGTATTGTCAAATTGCAAAATGGTAAGAGCAATGAATCTCCACATGAAGCAGTTTTGGCAAAATGTACTAGGAAGGTGGATGAGAATGAGAACGATTCCTTGAGGTTAAATAGTTATCATAATTGTAATAGGGTGCTTGATGATGATTTGGAGTGTAATGGGATTGGTAGGATTAATGAACAATTGTGCAGAATCAAGAATCTTGATAATGGAACTGAGTTTGTTGTGAATGAGATCAGAGCGGATGGTATGTGGAACAAGATTAAGGAAGTAGGGACTGGAAAGGAAGTTAGCTTGGAAGAGTTCGAAAGGAATGTTGGCCATTCGCCGATTGTGCAGGAGTTGATGCGGCGGCAGGATGTGGAAGAGTGTAAGGACAATTTGGATTTCAATGGGAACACTGTTAGTGAAGTAGGAGTGAAATTGAAGAAGAAAAGTAGGTGGTTTAATAGCATAAAGAGTGTTGCGAGCTCTGTGACGGGTCATAAGGAGAGAAGGCACAGTGACGAGAAGGATAGCTCCTCAGAGAAGGCACGGAGGTCAAGCTCCGCCACAGATGATAGTCAGGATGTTTCCTTTCATGGGCCTGAGAGGGTGAGGGTTAAACAATACGGGAAGTCAAGCAAGGAGCTCACAGCACTTTACAAAAGCCAGGAGCTACGGGCCCATAATGGTTCTATATGGAGTATTAAGTTTAGTTTGGATGGAAGATATCTTGCAAGTGCTGGCGAGGATTGTGTCATTCAAGTTTGGCAGGTTCTGGAGTCAGAGAGGAAGGGGGATACGATGATGGACAAGCGAGAGGATGGGCATTTAAATGTACTGTTTTTGGCTAATGGATCTCCTGACCGCACTTCTATGTCTCCAATTGCGGAGAACCATTCTGGGAAAAAAAGAAGAGGGAGGTCATCCACTAGCCGAAAATCAATAAGCTTGGAACAAATCCTGGTGCCTGAGACTGTTTTTGGCCTTTCAGAAAAGCCCATATGTTCATTCCAAGGACACCTGGATGATGTGCTTGATCTCTCGTGGTCCAAGTCTCAGGTTCCCAATTTGTTCTATTTATTTACTATAAAACTAGTCCAGCTGCCATCTGCATTAGATAGTATACTGTCACACACTCACGTACGCATTTGAAACTTGTCCATATCTAGAAGCAAATATTTCTGTTTGACATTTCTTCAGATTAGCAATTTATGTAGGGATCTACTTTTAGGATTTGGAAGAGTGTTTGAAGTTTATTCTTCTAATGCATTTATATTGGGAATATGTCGATGGGTGTTGGATATGTAACCTTTTCAGTTCTAGTTTCACTTATTCAAACTTAGGCAAAACAAATACTAGGAAGATTACTGGCTTCCTTTGCTATTTTGTGTCATGTATATCCTAGAAATGGTGCTTTATCCTTAATGATTTGTGCTTAAGAGGGATATGTAACTATTGATTGGTAAATTCTTGGATCTGATAAGGTGGCGATATGATATTCCATAGTTCTGTAATTAGCATAAAGAAGTTTAGCGAAGTGTGATTAACTATTCATTCCACAACATAGAATGTTAAGTAGACCTACTTGAAACTTGTTTTTGGTAAGATGGAGATTAATACCTTTTGATTTCTAAAATTCTAATTCCCGTTGTCAAAATGGCTTATGATTTGCGGATAAATTTCCTTGGCAACTGAAATGTCATGAAATTTATATGCGGTTGATTATTTATTTAAAATTAGTTCTGTTTCTGTAGAAAAACAACATCTTTCTAACTTTCATGCATAGATGACATGGAGGAGTAGAGGTTAATAACATTCTTGGTTGATAAGACATCCCTGTTCGCTATCTGGTTCTATTAAGGAGAGGCAAAGAAAGTTCCTACTTTGGACCTTTCATGCTTGAATTTCAATTATAAATGATTTCACATTGAGGATATACTAAATCTACGTTTGTCTTAAATGGGGTTTGACACAATGCAATGTCTTATAGAGTCCTCGGTGATGTTCTATTGTAAATCTCAAGGAAGATCTCTAAAATTTAATTTTCATGATTCATGTAGCCTTAATATTTTCTGATTTCTTTTTGCTCTTCTTTGTTCTTTTAGCTATTGCTGTCATCTTCAATGGACAAAACCGTGCGGTTGTGGCACTTGTCTAGCAAGTCTTGTTTGAAAATATTTTCGCACATTGATTATGGTAAGTATATGTGATACTGTATTCCTCCAGTCCTCTATTTGCTTGGTTAAAGTTGGTTGTCAGTTATCTGATTAACCCTTTATCGGTAGAAAAGTTTTCTCGTTTGTTTGTTTGCTTAAACAAAATTCTACTACTACAATTACCCTAATTTCTCATGTATTTATAAGGCACCATTGTTGGCTCATATATTCATGTATTGTCCACCTCAAAGTAAGACAGTTGATTATGAGTCATGCTTCATGTCAAAGAAATAAAATACACGCTTTTGCGTGAGGGTGTTAAATATATATCAATCAAATATCTATTTATTAATAATTCGAGCTTTTAATAGAAACAATTATTTAACAGTTTTTATTAAGCACTGATGGCATCAATATACACCCTTTACGCACATGCTACAGTCAGAATGCAGGATGAAATTTCATTTTGAACTTTGAATGTTATTATTGTTATTTTCTATGCAAAGAGACCCTCTCCTCGTAGAAGGAAAAGTGTAGTGATTAACGAACATGATTTTGTTTCCATTTAGCTGGTTATTTTGCCTCTAATTATTTTTATTTTCTGGAGTCAGTGACTTGCATCCAGTTTAATCCAGTTGATGATAGATACTTCATTAGTGGGTCCCTAGATGCTAAGGTCCGGATATGGAGCATTCCTGATTGCCAAGTTGTTGACTGGAATGATGTGCATGAGATGGTTACTGCTGCTTGCTATACACCAGATGGTCAGGTTGGGGCATTGTTAATATCTCCCACTTGTTTTATTTTGCAATGAAATAATTTTTTGGCTCAAAAAATTTGGTTGATTTCTGAAGGGTGCTCTAGTTGGTTCATACAAAGGGAGCTGCCGATTATATGACACATCTGGTACAAGTTGATGAAGATCTTTCTCGCTCTCCCCGTCTTTTCTCGCAAAACCAAGCTTCCTTATCCATTGTCTTGCTTCTTATACAGTTAATTATATTTGAATGGTATTTTTTTTCCAGAGAATAAGTTGCAGGAGAAAAAGCAAATAGATCTGCAGAATAAAAAGAAGAAACCACACCAGAAGAAAATAACAGGTTTTCAGGTACTTCATCTTAAGGTCATAAATTTCGGAAGACAGCTTGAGATGATTATTCTGCAATTATTTTTACATATTCTGGTTGTTTACATTGAGAAACAATTACATTGGCTTTTGTTCTTGATTCCTAATCAGTTGCTGATTAGCTTATTTGAACAGTTCACCCCTGGAAGTTCATCAGAAGTACTGATTACCTCTGCAGATTCACGGATTCGAGTTATTGAGGGTGTTGATATGGTTCATAAGTTGAAGGGTATTAACACAAAACACTTTACAGTTTTGCTTTGTTTAGCTTCCGTGTCCTATTGTACTTAGGTGCGCATTTTACTCCAGAAATTAATTTGATTTGTGTATATCTAGGTTGCGAATTAATTAATACACAAGCTTAAACATGCGATTTTATTTGCTAACACCTGCAGATTCTCGTAAGATATACATGCTCAAATATGCAATATTAGTTGCTAACACCTGCAGATTCTCAGAACTTCAATTTCAAGTGTAATTATAAGCTATATATGTTTGCTCGAATCAAAAGTATCTCTCAATATTCTTTCATACAATGATTTTGCTTCAAATCCCTTAAGATTATGTTTTGATTTAATTTTGGGTCAATAAAACCTGTACCTTTGTTCTACAAGGGATGCTTTCGGTTTCTTACTAAACTAAATTTGTTCCAAGTAACCTGATTATGTGAAGTATAGTTTCATAAATCTCTATTCTGTAACAGGGTTTCATAACACAAACAGTCAAATTTCAGCCTCTCTCACAGCAAATGGAAAGTATGTAGTTGCTGCCAGTGAGGATTCCTATGTCTATGTGTGGAAACATGAAGCTGATTCCCAACCTGGAAGATACAAAGGTGTAACCATTACAGGCTCGTATGAGCATTTTCAATGTCAAGATGTATCAGTGGCTATTCCTTGGCCTGGCATGGCTGACTCATGGGGCATAGAAGACACGTATTGCGGTGGCCAACAAAATGAGAAGGACAACGATTTTGACGAAGTCTCGACAGCCAATTATCCTTCTACGCCTGTTGAGGAGCCTAACAGTGACAAAGGTTCACAATATGCATCTGGGTTCACCAACAGTCCACTTCATGGTGTATCTAACAGTTACTTCTTTGATAGAATCTCCGCAACCTGGCCAGAGGAGAAACTTCATGTAGCCGTTGAGACCTGCAACTCCTGGCCAAGTATTGATTTCCAAAAAATGTCGGCCTGGGGTATGGTAATTGTGACTGCAGGCCTTAGAGGGGAAATAAAAACTTTTCAAAACTTTGGATTGCCCTTCCGATTTTAAGGTACTGAAGAAAAACATACAAGAGCTCCAAACAAGGAGGAGACGACTTCAAGGATTCCAAGAGTACAGTAAAATTGTGCCTTTGGTTGTACAGAGGTATTTGAGTGAGATTTGTATTATTAGAAAGTTCCAATTTTTTTCTTTCTTTGCTCGAATGTGGAATGCAAATGCAGACTCAGTCTGACCGAGCATGTCAAATATAGAATCTGCAGGAAAAAGAGGTAAAAAAACTACACCATGAATTTAAAATTCGATGAGCTATTATATCAGGAAATTATAGATCTTGATAACACAGGGTTTTGTCATATTTATAATCCCATGAATACTTTTGTATGCTTTATGATTTGAATTGAGTTTAACAGTTGGTATATTTTACTTTTTCCCCAATAACATGAATAAAGTAGAAGTTAACTAGCAGTTTAAAGGACAGCGAGTTGCCAATAAGTAACTGCGGTAAAGTGTTAAATGAGCTGGTCCCTAGGGGAGCTTTGATAAATGATCATAGTTCGATATTGGATTCACACATATTGAGGAGTTGAGAACCACGTAACAAGGGAAGAAGATGCTTTACCAGATTACTTGACAGAGTTTAAACACAAGATTTCTTAGAGTTCTTACCCTTGTTGGTGCACTTCCTATCCAATTTTGAAATGAGCAATAAAATTTATCTAACAGTATAGTTACTGAGGATGCCCATAACTTTCGGATTCGTGTATTTTGTGGACGGGGACATGATTCAGAGTATCTAAAACTATAAACTAGCAAAATATAGCATTGAAATTCCAAAGCTTAAAATTGCTTGATTGAGAAGAAATGGCATATATTCACGTGCTAGCTGCTAAACCTGGCGGATGTGGGAAAATAATTTCTGGTGTGCTATAAATTTAAATAAAGTGTGATTTTATATAGGAAAATTTTGTTTGTAGTTATTTTTAATATAAAATTATATGTAAATTTTACATTTTGAAAAAAAAAAAAGGTAGCTGCTGTCGCGACATACTAGGGGTTAGCATTTGGCTTACTAAATAATCAAACTAATAACTTTTGAATCAAAAATATATTTTGATGATGTAAATGTTTCATTAATTTTTAATACAAATTTTTTTATTTTGATTATTTAGTTAATTAAATAATCTAAATAGCCAAAATGTTTACCCTTATCCCTGACAACTAATTATCTTGTGATTAAAAAAAGACAGTAAAAGATAATCCCTATATTAGCAACCCTTTAACGATTCCTATAAAGAAGATAACTGCTAAAGCTAAACCTCCTTAATCACTAATCACAACTCCAAAGAAGGGATTTGCAGAACCCAATTGGTGAACAGTGGCACTTCAAGCTACTTCTATGGTTTCTTCAGCTCTCTTCATCTCTAAAGAGGCCAAATTTTATCCATATTTTACAGTAAGGTAATTTAAATTACAAAATATTTTAAAATGAAAGAATTTCAAATTATAAGAGAGTGAATCACTTTGTTTAGATGATTATAAAAATATAGAAGATAAGACAAGTAAGAAAAGATAAGATAAGACAAATGAGAAAAAAAAAGAGTTTTTAAATTCCAACATTTTAATGGAATTACAATTACCAATTTTTTAAAATAAAGAACCATTTTCAAAATACAATGTATTTTATAAAACATATAATTTGTTTTTAGATTTTAAAAACCATTTTACAATTACTTTACCCTCTTCAATTACCCTACCCAAACACACCCTAAAAGCACTCCAAACACTCCTACCTAAGCTATACCTGGATGGGAGTTTTAAAATTCTTGGTATTTAAAAGATTGTACATAAAAGTGGTAAGTTTTGTGAGGTGAGAAAACATATTTACTAGTTTTCTGAGATCCTGAATGAAATTTGAAATCCCACAAAACATGAGATTCTGAACGAAAGAAACATGGTTACTGAAATAGGTGACTTCATTAGTTGTTTCATATATAAATGGATTATATTATGCCTGAAAGACTAAAACCATTATAATTTGAAAATCCCCATTTGAACATCGTCTCACCTGGAAATTACTTTTTACATTTCCATTCTCTTTGTATTAGCATGCCACTTTGTAGGAAGTTTCTACATGTGTCCGCAAAATGGATGATTACAGTAGTTGCAGTGTCATATTGGACTGCCTAGCAGTCGCATGTAGATATCAAATCAGGTTATTCCAATATTTGTTTCTGTCCGGGGTGTACTCTTGTTACTCATGATTGAAAACAACGATCACTGAGCTTCTATGATGACAAAGCAAACAACATGGATCTTTCTTGACACAGTTTCTCTTTATTCTATTTTTAGATAGTTTCGTGCCTGCAAGGAGGTATTAATTATAGAAAACTAGGAGCAAAATTACCTAGAGGGGTGTTGCTGGTGGGTCCTCCAGGAACAGGAAAAACATTACTTGCCCGTGCAGTTGCTGGAGAAGCAGGAGTACCATTTTTCACCGTTTCTGCGAGTGAATTTGTGGAGTTGTTTGTTGGGAGGGGAGCAGCTCGCATCAGAGACCTTTTCAGTGCAGCACGGAAATCTGCACCTTCAATCATATTCATTGATGAACTTGATGCTGTTGGAGGAAAGCGCGGTAGAAGTTTCAATGACGAACGTGACCAAACACTGAACCAGGTAATCTCAGTTTCATATCTAATATCATTTGTAGAAAGTAGTAAATATTTTTTTTGCTTGGAAAATCATGTATATATATCCTGCATTGCTTCGTCTCTGTATACTGACTTTTGATTTTTGTCGGTAGTTGCTAACAGAAATGGATGGATTTGAATCAGACAAGAAAGTGGTGGTTATTGCGGCAACTAACAGACCAGAAGCATTGGATCCCGCCCTCTGTCGCCCTGGTCGCTTCTCGAGAAAAGTAGTAGTAGGAGAACCAGATGAAGAAGGAAGGAAAAAGATACTGGCTGTGCATCTGAGAGGTGTTCCTTTAGAAGAAGACACAGATCTTATCTGCGATCTAGTTGCTTCTCTCACCCCAGGTTTTGTGGGTGCTGATCTTGCAAACATAGTCAACGAAGCTGCTTTACTTGCTGCTCGTAGAGGTAAGAACCAAAGGAGTTAATCCAATCCCACTATGGTTTCGCAAACCTAATATATTATGTCACCTGTTTAACTGATCACATATTCAATTTTTCAACATTTTCATCAGAGATTTACTTAATTCCGTTATTTATGGTTAACTTCAAAATAATTCATGGATGTGTACAAGTTTTTGAAGAACAACTTATAACAAATGAAACGTTTGCGTTTCAGGTGGAGAAACTGTGATGAGGGAAGATATAATGGAAGCTGTTGAAAGGGCAAAATTTGGGATCAATAACGGGCAGCTTAGACCTAGTACACTGGGTAAGGAGCTTGGTAAGCTATTTCCTTGGATGTCATTTTTAAAGGGACAGAATGATGCAAGAGATCAAGGGCCTCTAGGCTATCAAACTTTGAGCTGATTGATGAGCATGTATGCTTCCATTATTTTTTTCCAAGTATAATATTCTTTCTTTTAAGATTACATTGGTACATGTCCACATCCTGATAATATCCATAAATAATTTGTTTTTTTTACTTGTTTTTGGTAAAAAATGGACATTACTATATATAAATTCGGTCAATATCAGAGACGATGTGGAAAAAAATAGTTTGAATGGCCTTCACAGAAGTCGGGACATATACACATATATTATATATACCCGTCTTACATCATTTCAATTGCATTGACTCGTCAAGTAAACATGAATGTTAATACTGAAAATTTTAACTACAGTCAGTTAGATGTCCAAGGCTGACTTTATTTCTTGGAACAACAAAGTAGTTCCATGTCTTCAATGAAGAATTGACACTGAAACTTGAAACAGAGTCCCATCCCAGGACAATAAATTATTTTTGTTGGCTATTGGGTCGTATATCATATGCATCTACAATTCCAGGAGGGAAGCTTGTATCTACGGCAGCTTTTACAGCAACCTTTGCAACTGCAGTGACACTTACTGGTGTAGTCAGAAGGGGACCAACAAATGGGATTCGGGTGAATGGCTTTGTATATTGGAGAACCTACAGTAACATCCACAACAATGCCACAATAATTTGAAACCTGGTTAGCAAAACAGAGTGATTCAAGAGAAACAGCAGTTTCTGCTTATAAACACTTCCACATTTTCTTTTTTATGCTTTGTTTTAAGAGTTTTTCTATTTATTCGCCCTTGAAATATGATAATTACGTCATTTAACTGAAAACAAAGCATCTAAATATTGTATCCAAGTATTAATGAAATGCAGAAATTGAAACAGTACCATCTCCATTGGAGCACCAACTACACCTAGAGGTAAGCTCATGTTTCCCCCCCGCCGAGTCCCGTATATGAAACCTGGCCTTATAATTATACCTGTAACACGAGAAATTAAACAAATAATGGGCACACTCGCATTAGCTTCCCTCGCCTATTTGTGATGGAAACCGACAGCTGACAATATTATGAGATCATAAACCACTCATCCTGAATTATTTATGCAGAGGACACTAAGAAGAAAATCAGATACAAAATGATTGGAGAATAACATTTTATATTTCATTTTTTGCTTGGAAAAGGTGAAGGGCAACCAACATACTAACTACCCTCTTTGGGTACGACCATGAGTGTCTATCCATGCTGTTAAATGTTCTCTTGAGGCATAACTAACGAGTGCCAACAGTTAAAAGGAGTATGAAGGGCATATTATGCTATTAGAACTTCCCACTATAAATCTGACAACGGGATTCAAACCCCGGACCAGTATCTTGAGGACGAAATGCATTTACTATTGGCCCACCACCTGAATGGCAATTAGAAAAGAAGTAGGAACCCCAAATTCTTCTCTAAAGAAAAAAATGGTTGTTCCATCCTTTCTCTCAGGTTTTAGATTCTAAGTCACTGTTTATAATAGTAAAGGGATTCCTAAAATATTTCAAGCAATAAAATGAAGTAGAGAACGAGTTCAACCATAGCATGAGGTTCAACTCAAATTGCATATACCAAAGAAAAAACTCATGGATATAGAAGAACTCAGCAATGAAAATCCATAAAACATCTAGAGGACGCTGACTCCAATAAAAATGAAGATACGAGACTATCCTACAAAAAAAAGAACAACAAATAGACAAATAGAAGTCATGCAAAATTCTTTTTTAACACTACAATGAAATTCAATGGCAAACAAAAAAAAATCCTAACTATACTTGTAAGAGTTAGTCTTTTCACATCGAAAGCTAAACTAATATATACATGACTAGTCATATTAATAAAATGCAATTAGTCCAACTTTTCGCAAGGTATAAGCAAAGTCATTGTCTAAAAAAAAGGACTGAATATTCTCAAACGGGGAGCCTATGAGAATGCAAAACATGACAATGTCACTCAGATAAAGGCATCCAACCTTATGATGGATGCACATTAATTGTAAATCCTGAGTCCCGCATTAAAAATGTGTGGATATTGCTTGTGATATTAAGTTTCAGTTCTACTACTAAGATTACCAACTTGTCATGACTTTTAAGTGGACTTGCAGTGGGTCGAGTGGACCTTTAGTGATCTTGGGACAATAGTATTGAACCTTAGACTATACCTCGGTAGTATGGGATGTCCGGTCAGGATCTGATTCAGCTTGGTAGTATGGACTGCTAGGTCGATCGTTACAAATGGTATCAAAGCGGTTGGTTCAGTTTAAGTGTGGGAGCTAAGTACCACGTCAAGAACCGCTAGAGCCTCACATGCCCGACGAAGCGACTCTTGGTTTTGTTTGAGCATGATAAGGACATCGTATATTTAAGTGGAGAGATTATAAACCCCCAGTTCCACATCGAAAATGTGTGAATATTATATGTTGTATATAAGATTTCAGTTCTATTACAAAGACTACTAACTTGTCATGACTTTTAGGTGGACTTGTAGTAGGCTAAGTGGACCTTTCGTGATCTTACGACAGTAGTATTGGACTTTGGACTCACGGAATACATGATGTCGGTGTAGGGTTTGATTTGGCTCGGTGATATATTCCTCTTTTGCACCGTTAGGCTGGCACCTTTCGAACCTGTGTTTAGAAAATAAATATTTATGCTTGGTTTATTTTAGATAAATTATGTTTAATTACTTGCTTTGCTATTATTTTTAGTTCATTCCATTATTTTTACATCTCAAGTGCTAAGTAGGTTTTGAAGCGGAGCGGGAAATAAATTTAAAAAAATAAGCTAGTTGAGTTAGAATCTCTGACAAATAGATACTTCATATGTCATGTTATATCTGTATTGCGGCGTATCGGGAACTCTAAAAAAATTTCTGAGACAGTCCGTTCAAAAATAGATGCAACAATTGCACCAAAATTAAATTATTTTATTAGAGATTTTGTTAAGAAAATGATTATAACATAATATAAATGTACTCTGGCGAACTTATTGTGTGATTTCGTGAAATTATTATTAGTTGATGCGTAATTTATAGTAGTTTTTACAAAATAAGTATAAAGTTAAATATATTCGGCGCATATGTATTTTTCTTATTTTTAAAATTGAAGTTTTGTCGCATTAGCGTATACGTATCACTTATTTCTATCCCCACTTCCGTGCTTCATAGGTTACAATAGACTTTTAGACATTCATTGCTTATAAGAACTTCTTATGTTGGATATAGTTTGTTGTTAGAGAAAATAATACTTTAGTTTTACAGCTGTTATTTATCTATATTTTTACATAAACCCATAAGTGTATTTTAGACATTTTGATTGTCAATAAATCTATAAATAGGTGTATGAAGTAATTAACTCCTAAGTCTTTTCATTCAATATTTTCTACATAATATCAGCCTAATCGATCCATCATAAAAAACACAAAAATACATTTGAGACCCTATTCTACATAATCTTTCCTACCCTAAACCCTAGCTGTCGGTGAGTAAACCGCCATCCCCACCCTATTGGATTTGTTTTTTTCGCCCTCTATCCATATCTGGTCCTTTTTATTTTTTTAACGCCGGTGAACACATGTTAACTGCCACGGAATCCGGTCAAACTTGGACAGCAGATTCGTCTCTCCCTCCTCTTTCTAGACCTGGTCTTGTTTTCTTTTATTTTGATTATATTGAATATGATAAGATAAGGATATGATATGATAAGACAAGATAAGGATATGTATGTATCTTTTGATTTTATTGAACACTTTGATATATCTTTTGTACATTGTTATATCTTGGAATATAACACTATGTAAGGTATAATATTTCAAGAATCCAGCTAATTATAACTCCCTTAATTAGCTAGGCGTTCACCAATAAATAGATTAACATAGATCATTGTCATATATTATCCATACAATTAACCATAGCCTTCTTATAACTTAGGATTGTACATCTATGGTAATACGAAAATATTTAAACAGCACAAGCTTGAGTAATCAAATGCAAAACCTACCTCCACAGTGGAATTTAGTCATTAACTCTGCCTCAGTTTCCCTCTACAACGGAGAAGATTAAAGTATTAAAGAAAGGTGGGGAAGGCGTTGATTACAAAAAATATTTAATCCTCCGCTACATGTTGACTTCACCACAACTAAGTCTACTTTATCACCACGTGTATCTTACGTTCTTAAAACAGAAACAACACTAGAGGCCAATTTATTTGTATTGTTATACTGATTAATTTAGCGAGGAACAGAGAAATGGCAATAACTGTAACATTATGGATGAACAAAAATATTATAACATACTTCATAGTCCACCTATCTGACCTATGATACATAAAGATTATAGCATATACTTTGTAGTCGCCAATCTAACCTATGCTATATAGAAAAGACTAACTTCACCAAACTAGTAAGCAGGACTGCTGATTAGGATTTGAAAGAAAATAAGTAAAACTTATTCTTCACCTTGTGACAGTTCCATACATGTATAAATCTCGAAACGTATATATAAACAATGATACGGTTCCATTATACATTTTTTAAACAGTCAACCAAAAATTGATGATCCTCTTTCATTTCATTTGAATTTATTATCTGGTCATAACACCGGAAAGACCAGTGAGCGAAAAAGTACCTTCCCCTCATAATATCCTCGTAATATATAATTTATCAAACCAAAATCAGCAGCAGAGATGTACACAAATCTACTCACACCTGAAGATGAAAATGCACAAAGGTGTCACAGAAAATTGCCATCAACCCATAAAGATCAATGTCATCGAAATAACTATATACCATATAAGTAGCCCATAAATAAACATAGAAGGCTAGAACAGTAGAATTAACCATGGCAGAATCGTATCTCCTTATGGCAGTATTCACACTAAACATATCTCCATATGGCAGCATTTTACATATAAGCATTGGTTGAGTTGAATATCATATGCCTGTTTTGCTGAATAATATCTCACGACACGTTGCTGGAGATAATATTATTTAACAAAACAGGCATGACATTCAACTTAACCTTGTCTGTAAAGCTGTAGACCATTGTTTTCAGCAAATAGATACAACGAAAAATTCAGACCCAATTTTGACAAACTTCACAAGTAAAAATATTAAAAACCATTTTGACACAATGTCATAGAGAATGAGTTGGATGATTAGCATTTGAAAAAACTTTGATCTGACAAAATTCACTCATCCATGACGATATTAGATGCCTTTGGAAACTATCCTCCTAAGAATGAATGTGATCTCCTAATTCCAGTCTTTCTCTCAGATTGGTCAGTATTTACCACAATTTGTAAAATTTTACAGAAAGTTTTTATTTAACTAATATAAAACAAATGCAAAGAATTATGGCATACCTTGCTCTGCAGAAGCTTTAATTGCATTTATATTTGCACTTCCATTAATCTTATACATATGGGAATTTGAACCAAAACCTCCAATACAAGAGATCTACAAAGTTTACCTTGATTGAATCAAGAAATATAGCAACAAGTCTCAAAAAAATTTAAAATATGTCATTTCAATGATCAAAATGAGCAAGTGAAATTGCTGACACTAATAATATATAGCGCAGAACCAAATTTAGTCAGTTTTTGGTTCGTGATGGTTACATATTTGGGACCATTGCTAATGAAAGATGTAAACCTAAGTAGTTACTGGGTTGAAGCATGCAGCACATTGGAAACTGACACTTCTGTTTCACACACTAGAATATTGTCATTTCAATAAGATAATTTAACACAATAAGATAAGAAACTTCTACTTAAATAACATTAGGACCAAGACCGACTTTGCTAATGTAAAATAAATATCAACTAGAAGTAATATAAAAAGAAAGTGAATCTTAACAGCAAATGGAATGAAAGATCCAAACACAACCCAGCAACCCCATCTCTAAGACATAGGGATGCTCATGAAGCGAAATACTCATTCATTAACATGTTTGAAAGGTAATTATGTCAACAGTACAGGGAGACTCCACATGGAGGGGGAGAAAATAATCAAAAAATACATGAAGACAGGCCATTTTACTATAGAAAAGTATTAAAGTATGGACAAGGCAACAAAGGAAATAATTATGAAATGGATAGAGCTAGATTCGAGCTTGAGGCACCCGGAAAAACTAAGGTAATAGAGGGTTTTTATACTTCTCTTCCTCGTTCATCAATATATTCTCAAGAGTATTTCACATCCCACTCATGTATAAACAAACTCCTGAATTACCGCCTCCGTTATTCCAACAGACTAACTGCCTTCATATGCTCCTTTCTTCTTGAAAAATTGTAATTATCAGTCCTCTTGGGTCATCTACAATGTTCGGCATATGGGCTAAGTGTCAAGTTCTGAGTTATGGGTAGGGCTGACAATTCGTCACATCATATAATGTTGGATTTGTGTCAACTCGTGCCGTTCGAAAACACTTAAATATAGACACGACCCATTAACTCATTGCATCACGTATATCAAATATGGACACAGACTCATCATTTCATCTTGTCAACACAAAACTGTATCGAGTTTGTAAACGGGTTAGCACGATCCATTAACCTGTTAAATGTATCAAATAAATGAAAGAATAAAACCTAAAAAAGTTGAAATAATCACAATATCAAATATTTCAAATATGCCCTTATATTATAAAAGAAACTATATAAATTACTAGATCACAAAATATAAAGATAATTTTGACGGGTCTTTTCGTGTCAACACGATACGGATACTTTTAAATAACTCTTTCTACTAAAAGATAGAATTGATAGTATATGAATATTTTATCGATATATTTGACACTCCTTATGCGAAAGTCATAATTTATTTTTTAGCGTGGTCCATAATTTGTTTTACTTTGAGGGGGACACACTCAAATTAAATTGACCCAATAATTGCGCCTTGAACAAATGCACGAGTAATTAGGGAACAATGTAGCAGCGAGTATTTGAACCCTTGACATCTAGGTCACCTCATGCAGTATCGCCCATGACATGTCGTATTTGACAAGAAAATATGCCTTTTTTATCCATGTGAAACAGTGTCGCCACGATTATAACACAGAACCAATAAGATTTGACTGACGTGATTTTTTTTGTGTCGTGTTCGTGTCATCGGATCAAGTCAAAATTGCCGCCCCTAGTTATGGGTTGGGGCCTACTCCTATCCAAAATGTACCAAGTCTTTGTTTTCCTATGCTTTTCACTTAGTTATGGCTAAACTAAACCTTAAAAACAATAACCTTCTTTATGGTTACACTAGCCATTAAACCTAGAACCTTCTTACTCCAAAAGTAACAAGAATCAAGACAAAAGATATCATTTTCCTATTGATTCCACATCATTTGTGATTAAGAAAAATCAGAAAGTAAAAGGAATAATGTTATACCACAGATGTCACTCCATTCAGAGCATCTTTCAATGAATCAGGTGATAGAAGATCTCCTGCAATTGAAAAAGATAATAAGAACACTTCGTGTTCCAAGAAATACAACAAAATTACGTAGAAAGCTTCTTCCAAAAGACCTTTCTGCCAAATCACATTGTCAGCCCAAGAATCATTTAGAAACGATCTTCCAGACCTGACAATGATAAGAAGAAATTTAATTATGTGATACATCGCACAAGTATCACTACTATAATAAGGCAATAGCAAGAAAAATTCCGTTGCACCCGGAAAACAAATATTGAGCTTAGCAGAGGGATAAGTGTATATTTGCACCATCCGTTTGCAGCAATAAATCACTCAATACAGGAATTAGACAGAGGTTTCCAATATCAAGATTACAATACCTGGAAATGCTAGAAACAGTCAACCCACACTCTATAGCTTCTCGGCATATATGTGAACCAACATACCCATTTCCACCCAAAACAAGTAGCTGCACCGAGGAAAATAAATAAAAAGGAGAAGAATGTCACTAGCCTAATAGGAAAACAACCAATACTATATTCCTTTACCAAAAACAACATCTTACTTTTTCTGTTGAAGGTGGTTTGACTTGTAATGCCTCCTCCTCAACTTTTAAGGGTTCATGTACTTTGTTAAAAGTTGTTGACAGTAATCTACTATTTCTCGACTGTGTACTGTTTGAAAGGGGAAAAATTACGAAGTCAGATAAGCAATATAAAGAAAAAGAATATCATCTCATATAGATATAATAAGAAGTATGTTTGTTTGCTACCACAACCACACATACAAGTTATTAGGATTCAGATGAAATAATCATGAAACTCAGATCACCCTTCCTAGGAACCATTGATTGGGGTAATGGAGTTCAGATCAAGCAAATCTGCAAGGTACAAAACTCTTCTTTTATTTCGTTGCATATTAACAAAATTATAAATGAAGAACTATATCCCAAGGGTATGTGTTGCTGAGCTCAAGAGCTGGTCAAGGTGGCATTATAAAACAGCTTCAAATGGCTAAAGTAAAATTAAATCTGGAAATATTTAATAAAGCTTTTATAATCCTACCCTAAAATTTATAGTATGGTAGTTTCCCGTATTATCTGCCGGACTGCGCCAGCTGGTCAGTGATGTCATCCCACAGTATATGGAAGACATAATGAACCAAAAGAAATGGAAGCCAAATGGTTTTGATAGCAAAATTAAACGATCAAATACCCTATAGAAATGATAAGCAATTGAATAATTCCAAATTTATCAATTGGCCTTCAAATTTTCAGTTGTATTGTAAGCCAGTCTAAAAGTTACTTAAACTAGGCTGTACAATAATTGTATTGAACAGTGTTTAGAAGTTTGAAGAGGAAGTAAGGGAAGGGAACACGAGTAAAAGTGAGGGGAGTCGGGAGTTCGGCAAAGAAAATTAAATTAAATTTCTCTGCGAGATTAAATGAAATGAAAGAAAAATTTATATTTTTACTATTATATCCTTTCAGATATAAAACTGAATTATAGTTACCTATTTTATGATTACATTTACAACTAAAAGATAATATAATACAACAATACTAACATTGTTCTCTCAAAATAAAAGATAATAAAATAATAACTTACAAAATTTATTTGAGAATATCGATAACACATTTCAATAATTATGTCAAAAAAATTTAAATACCTTCAAAACTTACCTAAATATAATTTAAAGCTACATAAAACATAAAAGTCGCATAATAAAAAATTTAAAAAGTCACTAAAACTTTCAAAATCTCTAAAAAAATAATTAAGTGACTGTTATCCTTATTTATTCAAATGGATGCATGAAACAACACTAATAAAAAAAACATCAACACAAAATTTAAATACAATCAGCTGATCTAAAACAAACAATAATCAAGTATTGATGTGATTTAGCATATTAAAACAAAAAATTAATATTATAATTCAGAGTCGAGAGTCCAGCCATTACTATTAAAGCTTTTCGGCATCAACAGGTATGGACTTTTGCTGATAATAAGAAATTTATATTTATATTTAATTAAATGTGGCTCTCTATCTTTGCTCACTTTTAAAAAGAAAATTATGGAAAAGAACTCTATGACACAAAATAAAAAACAAAAATATTAATTTATTTTGATGATTATGCTTCCTTTTCTCTCATTTCCCCTCATTTTTTAAATTTCCAAACGCACACTATATAATAGCACATGACAAGTAAAGTTAGTAAAAACCATTAAATAGCAAACCTCAAATAAGAAATCGCCGCTCTCATAATCGGATTCTTCAAACAGTTTATACAAATAGCTATGAGCACACTAGAAGCAGTGGATGGGAGCACTTACTCGAGTATCGTATGCGAGGGCTTCGAGCGGACCAAACGTGACATGATCGTCGACTTCATGTTTGAAATCATTTGTTTATTCATCCGTCTAACACAGACTCTGCAAAGGCTTCTTCAAGGGAATTAGAAAATTGATGAGGAGATCTACGAGCCCACTGTGCGCGATGTACTTAGAGACGTATAACCAACTAATGGCTCGTTTATGTCGTGTTAAGGCAATTACTGATTTTTTTACCAAATTATATTATTTATTGGTCAATTGACCATCAACTAACTTTTTTACCAAATTAACTTTGTATGGTTCAATTGATCCTACAATACTATTCTTTTATTTTTATTTTTTCTATCTGGTACCATGAAAAGATTATACGAATTTTTTAAGACATAGCATAAAACTACATTTCTTTACTTTGCAGGATTATAAATTAATAAATGAATTTGTTTGAAACTTTGTGAAAGAAAAAAATTTGATAGAGAGGGATGAAATAAGACACTTGTCAAAATAAATATAAGATATAAGAAATATTTATAAAAAAATTGTGTTTTTTAAGATATTTAAAAATGGTTTATTAAGCTCAGTGGTATCCACATTTTTTTATGTATTGGTTCTTAGCTTACATTTTTTATAGCTGATTATGTGTCGGCTGACAGACGACGTCATTAATTCTTAATGATGAAATTTGAGACTTAGATCTAAATCGAGAAACTAATCTGGAAACATAAAAAAAAATATCTAATGAATCTTTGATGAGACCGGAGAATCAAAAATTTTAAAACTAGATGCATGTATATATATTGCGAACTCTCAATCTCATACCGGAAAGATGTGGGATATTGTTTATGATATATAAGGCTTCAATTCGACTACTAAGATTGTCAACTTGTCATGGCTTTTAGGTGGGCCGGTGGTGGGTTAAGTATGACCTATAGTAATATTGGGACAATAGTATTAGGCCTTGGATCATGGGTCGGTAATATGGTTCGCTGGGTCGAGTCGTTACAAATGGTACCAGAGCTGTTAGCTGAGTTTAAGTGCGAGAATTAAATGTCATATCAAGAAGATGAAGGTCAACTCTAGAGTCTCACACGTCCGGCAAAATGATTCTAAATTCGATTTGGACACGACGATGACGTCTTGCGAACTCTCAATCCCATATGGGAAAGATGTGGATATTGTTAGTGATATATATATAAGGCTTCAATTCAACTACTAATATCATCAACTTGTCATGAATTTTAGGTGAGTCTGTGGTGGGCCAAGTAGAACCTATGGTGATATTGGGACAGTAGTGTTGGGCCTTGGATCATGGCTCAGTAATATGGTCATCCGGGTCAGGGTCAGGGTCCCATTCGACT
>JAYMTC010000033.1:0-19713 GCA_036897605.1 Melianthus villosus
CCAAAGCTTGTATATCCTTGTATATGTTAATGTCGTGTTAATCTTGCACAAGGAACAAACATTAGTAAACATTGAGTTGATTTGTTATCGTCAAAATCAAATTTACGAGATTGACTTATTGAGATTCAATTTCCCAACAATATGGTGTATATGCATTTGAGACACCATGATGTTTACACTATTTATATGAAATTGATGTATGGTTTATAACTTACAAGTCTCATAATTGAAATATTATTCTATCTATGATTAGATATGAAATTCTCGGGTTAACTGGGAAGTATTAGCCTATGCCAACATAGTAGGGTGAGCTCACGAATTCATTTGTATGAGACCTCTGGCGAAAGATGTCACACTATAAGTTATTGGAAAAAGAGACCACAGACCAATATGATTATCCACATGTCATTCAATTTCCCTCTATGATAAGATTCAGAATAAGATAAATATGATACACATTATCTTGAAACTACATGAACTTATATGTTTATTTATAGGTTTCAAAAATGTTCCTTGATGAGAATGGTCTTACAAATCACATGCATTTACAAGACAAAGTGTTGTAACATGAGTTAACATTTCATACTTCATGTTCTTCAGAAAGATAGCAAGTTTATATGATATTTACATTACTGACATTCATGTTTTGAAAAGCGATGAAATCAATTTATGGTATTTTGCCAACATAGCATACATCATTCATATTATGAATGTAATTTTGAGAATCTCGTGGTAGATACTTATATACAAAACGGTACGAGAAGCATCATGCATCATCTCGTATTAATTCTAACTTCAAATGGAAGTAAAGTTTAATAATAATACTAAACATTGAATTATCATATTTAATCAAGTTAATTAAATTTATCGCATTTGCTCTATTATTTATTCTGATTCATTCCTGACTTGGAGTCCCCTTGTGGGCAATGTTTCTCACGGAGTCCTAAGGCTCACCCTACATGTGTTGCTATTTTTCTAGTTCAGATTTATTCACTCGGAGTAATAGTTTTTTTTGGAAGAGTTCTAGTTCAAATCAAACCATTAGAAGTCTAATATTTGTATAGTATGAGTATTAAAACTTGTTGTATAGAATATACATGACTCATATGTGTAGATGCTCCATAGTATTGATTGTTCTTATATTGTTGTATACTTTTGAGACTAGTTGAGTATATTTATTTTGCTACCATTTATGCGTTAGACTGTGATTTATATTTGGATGTAGTCTACCACCCTTATGTACGTTAGAGTTGATACGTAAATATTTTCAGGTATTCATTTGTATAACTTAGTTCAACACGGGTCTGGGTTGTCCATTCGAATTCGTGCTGCTAGTCAGGGTCCGGTTTACAGGTCGTGACACATATACTCATATTTTTAATTGATCATTAATATCGACATGACACAATATATTAGTTCAGCCGTATCGTCTTTCATTTAGTGGTGTCACCTTTATCATCGATTATGGTAAATGATTTGAGTTCAAATTTTGATTCACGTAGGTAGGAAAATTGAGAGGACTAAATTAAAAAAAAAAGAATTAAAAATTTTAATGGGCTGTATCCATGTTAAATTGGTTATCAATTGTCCAGATACAAAATACCTTGTCGAGAAGTATGGATAATTTAGTGAATTGTCTTTCACTCTGAACCACCTGTGAGTTTACTTATATTACAAAAAAATTATCTTATGCTCTAAATTAGTTCAGTGTGAAGTTTTATTTTATTTTGGTAGAGATTTATAACAAATTTTCATTTGCTTACTTCAGACAAAATTTATGTTTACTGAGCATGAGTTGTCACTACCTCTTCAATATAGGCAAACAAAAAACTTGCAACTTAAATTTATGTTTTACATTTCTGTCAAAATAGGAAATGGTTCCATGATTCACTAAATAAACCACCCTTACATACTGTGCAGTACACAGCCATTATAACGACTAACACAATTGACAAACACAGTATTTCCTCCTCATTAGTAATACAAGTTTTGACATATGCCGCAAGCTACACGTTGCTAACCTTTACATTACACAGAATATACTCTCCCAATAATCACGCTGACAAAATAGTGCCAAACAGTGAAAACAAACCATAGTAATATATTAGAAAGGGTGGGATCTGGAGCTTCTTGAAGAAGATGGATGCTAATTCACCTATTAAAAACAAACAATGGAAGTATTTTGACCACTGCCATGATTTGTATTAAGTTTCCATCTTCACCTTGGTATTCTTCCAAACTAATGTTTGTAGCATTGGAATGTCACTAGCACCTAATCTCATAGGAGCCAGCTTTGGTTATATATCGAACCCACTCTACTGTATTGTACCCACTCTTCTCCCATACCTGAAGAGAATTCACAAGGTAAGAGCCATAGCTGAAGACAATTATGGATTGTTAATTAGTTACTACAATATCGATACCTTAAGAAAACGAACACGTAAGCCAGATGCTGTGAACATAGGAACCTGAAAAGATACATAATCAGAAAAATTAATTATACCATATAACAGCATGCAGTAAATTCAATATTTAAGGACATCTAACTTAATTTACTAAAATGTTTTTGAAAAACAAGAGAACCAGAAAATGATTCAGGGTTCACAATGACCCAATGAGCAAAGTTACATCGAAATCCTGGATTTTCAACCAATGCATGAATATCACTGTTAGTAAAAACACTATAAGCATAAAGTACGCGCATGTCTGTTAATTAGAAAGAAGGCGTATAATGTACCCATTTCAAACATATGCAAAACTCGACTCTTTTCCAATGAAAACTGGCACTTTTATGACCCATTCAACTGTTTAGCCAATGAAAACTTGCTCAATGTCTGAAAAGTTCCAGACACCTCTCTCAATTCCTCTTCCGTAACATGTTCAAATGATTTGTTTCCTTAATTTTCTTCTCTGCCACTCAGATACTCTGTCTCATGCCTTATTTAATTTTTTCTAGACGTCAATTATTTTAATACTTAATGTTAATTTTCCTATTTAATGTTTTCATATTTTAACCAATACAAGTGAATTTTTACATCATTCTTAATATGTTTGCACAATTATGTCTTTCAACGTTATTTTCTGTTATATATAGTAAGATCATTTCATCAATTAATAGTAATTATTTAGTTTCTATATTTTTAAAATTTTGTATGATACATGATGTGTCCGAATAAGTATACTAATTTTCCAATTTTTCAACATAAAATTGAACGCATTATTAGATTATATAGCGAATTACACTTGCACATATATAACATACCAACATATATTATCGCGCACCGTATGTTACTAAGTAGGGTGAATACATTACAACCAATCAATTACCCAGATTCTGCTACATAATTATCAACAATACTAAGTGCCTAGATCTTATCCAGAGTATAAACAAACACCACACAAAAAATAACGAGATATGTTGTGATAGATGGCTCAACCTAACTCAACAAACATTAAATCATAGATATAAGTCATATCAAGTTTCTATACTTTTTTCATCTTTCAAGTCATATCCTCTTAATTACTGATTACTTAACTAACCTTAGTGCTTAATTTATACTCCAGAATATTAAAATTTTGAACTTTTAAACTCTGCATTACAGGATCAGCTTACAGGAGGAAATTGCAGCTCTAAGCAAACTCATTTGAGATGGCACAATTGTTGTTTCTGTATTATGTGGATTAAGACTTAGAACCAAATTTTATTAAAAAAAAAAAGACTTACAACCACTTAATTTTACTGCATGGCACCTAGCCTAAGACAGGAAATAATTGATTGCCTACCTGGAATTCCATCTGAATTGGTGGCCTTGTCCAAGACTTCTTTTCTGCTATTGTTGAAATCAACTCGACTTCTGCACTCATAGTAGCTTCAGTTTGTCCAGGAAATTTCTTTATCCTGTAAAATTTCAAACTCAATGACCGAATGCAAAGAGCAAACACCATACACAGATGTGCACACACGAGAAATATTTGTTTATTTAATAAATAATAATCTAACTCATAAATATTAGATTTACTTCAGATTAGCTAGCGTCAGTAGAACATACACTTCTCGAGAATTCTGGGCCCTTTCTATTTACAACACCAATTAAACTAATAATGCAAATATAGAAATGAAAAGGGTGAAAATGGAGCATGAGGTACCAACCAATGAAGAATAAAGAAATACTTACTTCCAAACAAGGCAATCAATGGAGGCATTGTATTTTGCTCGACCAGATGTCACTTGGAAACTTGATTTTGCTGTTTGTTTTGGCACCGGAACTTTGATTACAACACCAAGGGCAAACATTTTTGCACCAAAGACACTCTTAACCTGAAAATTAATATATGTAAGCATGCAAAAACACGTACTTTTGCAGATTGTGATCTTCAAAACACAGAAAAACAAACCTTGACATTTACTTCCATTCGTGTTCGACCTAGTTCCTTGATTGTTGGCAGTACTCGGAATGGAAGATTCACACCCTCAGTGATACGATATCTAGAGAGCATGAATTATAGCAAGGATTACGAGGAAAATGGAATAAGGTGCATAAAGTTAAAGAATACAACAAAAATGCAAGTAAAGTTCCACAATTTGTACAGTCACATAAACACTCATTACAAAATGAAAAAATTACTGATGTGAGGTACAGAACACTTAAAAGCTAATAAAAATATGTGAACAAAATTATGAAATGTGGGTTCTTACTTCATCAATTCAAATTCACCATCTGGTGGAACAAAACTAACTGTCTTCTCTGAATTGAACCTTGTCAAGTTTACACATTGGTGGAAGGTAACATCGTCGAGCTCTATAGTCTTACCACTGTAACAGGTAGCATATTAAACTGTCAGGTACGCAAGCAAACATACAGTAACTTGCACAGCCTCAAACATAATCAAAATCTAAATGAGCTATAAAGATATCACCTCAAGCTCAAAATGTTCCATATCTATTCTCCTAGAGATCAAAATCATAAATCTTTTGGTTGTAAAATTTTGACTTTTACATTGAATATAGTATCAATAAAAAATAAAATTCATAAACAAAAACCATATTAACTTTAAATTTGAAGCATATCCGCAGAAACTTATCAGTATAAACCACTAGCACAATAGAAGGAAAAGAGAAAAAACTTAAATAATTGATGTTGTGAGAAAATTGAAGAAATAAAAGAAAAGTTGGATAAATGGGTATAACAAAACTACCTTTTCGCAGGACGGGCTTTAAGTTGTGACTCTTTTTCGAGGCCAATTTTATCATTTAAACCCAACTTCAAATCAGGCATTCCAGAGAGAAAACACTTCATGACGATCTTCCCCGTTACGTCACAGCGAAGAACACTGCCTATAATAACAAATTTCTTATTATAAACAAAGCCAAGTATGCACCAGCAAATATGGAAGATTACTCCTCACCTTTTGAGGACATGAGAAGATTAACACTTTCAACAATATCCAGGAAAACCTGCAGCGAAACACATCAAAACCCAGCGCAATTACCACAACCACAATAGGGGTAAAAGACAAAAAATAGATGTTTTTATTACCTCATTCTTTTTATATACAAGCCCTTCCCTTCGCCAACCAACAGCACCTGTAACTTGTAAAGTCGCATTGGGGACTGGTTTATCGCTAGGCTATGTAATTTTTTGCACATAGTAGGAAAAATGATCAGTTCCAACAATGGAGGTGCATGAGATAACAAGAACCATTAATCATATGGCTTGAACAAATTACATTTTTGGATTGACTTGTGCTGTAAATGAGTCGGTACAGCTGGTGAGCTACTCCAACTCAACTAAAATTGACTCGACTGAGTATCACTTAATGATCCGAACTCGCAATTTTTTAACTGAAATGATTATGCAAGCTGAATGGAGCCTACATATAATTGACTTCAGAACCGAAGGATTTTAATTTTCAGAACATAATTCACTGAAGTTTGTCATGACAACCAAATTGTACATCCAGCAGTTCATGAAAAGAAATCAAAATTATCAAATATAACATATCTAACCTTAGATGAGAATGGCGAGCGTACTCCTTCTTGAGTAATATAAAGCTTTAAAATTTCAGGAGAAAGATTTTGAGGGTAACCGAAGTCCATAATTTCTGCCATTTAATGTCACTGTTAAAAAATTGTACAATATATAATAATTTTGGACACAAGATACATATTTATACATTAGAGACATTCTCCTTTCCCTCACGTGACTAGCAGATTAAAATGTTTTGATATCATAGTCAACAACATAAACAGGAAGTTCGTCTTTGGAAGCCAGGATATATTAGTCTATGATGCACAATAATCAAATTCAGAAAGCACGGGCAAACAATTGGAATTTGTCAGAAAACTGATTTCTGTATGATTATTATTGTAACCAATTTTTTTTATTGAGTTTAATTCAATAGCAAAAAAATTAAAAGGAAAAGTACATAAAAGCACAAGTTGACCAGTTATAAGGATGCCTTCGAATCCAATTCACCTCCAAATTCAGTTCTTCGGCATTATAGTGAGGTGTATACCTGGTTCCCAGATATCCAGGATTCTAATCCAGTTTGAATCTGATATATGATGTAAAATACATCTCGACTTAAATCCAGTTTATGGTCTGACAATTCACTGACATATTAAGTTCATTTAAATATTGGTCTCTTCTACAAAGATTAGATACGAAAAACTACAAATTTTCTGTATGTGACAAATTGAATACAATCATGGCATAACAGCATTAGTTAAATAGTAGTTGTAGAGAATTTGTCTCTCATATTCCAAACCATGGCTTTCCATACCTGTTATGCTGCCTATACACGAACCTTTTCCTCATATCTGCTACTTAAGTTTCTATTTTCCCATTCATGTATCTCCCAAGATTTTATCTCCGACTTTCCATTAACAACTTTCACATATATCCATATAGCTAATGCAGGTCCACTTTATGTGCTTTAAAGACATTGCAACAGCATATATATAGAATAAATGTAAGAGTATAAGAAAATAAAACACAGAAATGCATACCATCCAACAGCTCATAAATCAGAACAAAATTATTCCGTATAGCATCTTCATCGAAAGACCCGCCAAAATAAGATTTGAACAGCGAAACAGCCTGCAAAATAAAATAATTCCTTCAAGGTTCATAATACGGAAGAAAATTCTATTAGCGATTGACCATATGCTGATAGTATGATCATGGCAGGTGAAACGTAAGCGAGAAAAGACACCAGACTTCCAGAAAAATGTCAGAACACATCTAGAATAAGGAAACAACAAAATAATAAAATATGGCCTAGCATAGTTATCAGTGGCGTAAGGCACATCGAGGCACAACATCTATATGAAGCTATGGCGTAAGGTACACGTTTTTTTAAGAATGTGCGCAAAAAGAATATAAATAAATAGGCTAAATGACTAAAATTGTACCCGAACTATTATAGTTGTTTCACTTCAATACTTGAATTATACTTTTGATCTATATGTCCTATAATATGTTGACATGTTTCAATTTTAATACTTGTTTAATTCTATCCAAATTTCACCATGAACTGCTTATGTGGCAATATAAAGTAGGACTCGCATTATTATTTAATTAATTAAATAATAAAAAATTTACAAAAATATTTTAGATCAATTTTCTTACTTCATTTGGCCTCTTCTCCTTCTCTATAACCTCCAAACAGAGCCATCAGAGAAAATATTGACCACCATTGAACCTCCAATTCTTCTTTCCCCATTTATGATTAGCATTTCCTTCTCCATTTCTCGCTGAAATTAGCCCAAGTGTAGGGCATTTTGTTTTGTTATTTTGTATTAATGATAGCTTACATTGGTTAATTTGGTTTACTGAATGTTTTAAGTGGATTTTGTTGAATGTTTATGGTCGAATTAATTGAATGTGAGATTTTGAAATTCACAATCTTGATAGCAAATGACAGTGGATTGCTATCTACTTATGAAAACTTAAATAAGCGATTTTGGTATAATGGTCTTGGCTTGAGTTGATCCCTTTAGAATTTTGGAAGATCTATGGATTGGTATTTACTAATGACTTCTGAAATGAGTTGGGAATATAAGATACCCATCTGGCAGATCTATGGATTGGCTCCATTTTTCGCTGAATTAGCCCAAGTGTGGGCCGATTTTGGAGCCAATTGCAGCTGCTTTTGTTGCATCTACTCCTTCTATTCACTTCATCTTCTCCCTACTCGTTTTAATCTCACCAATTGGTTTGATTTGGCTCGTGAGGTGCCCGCAGATTTGGCCAAATTCAACAGAGTCCTGATGAAGACCAAAGGAGAGGAGGTTGTTATGGAGAATATACCTTGACTGACTTTACCAACACAAGGAGTTAGGATTGTTTCTCTATGCTAATAGCGTCAAATTAGTGATGAATTTGTTGCAAAAATGGAGCAACTGGTTCACGTCTAAGGCCATGGAGGAACCCGTAAAGGGATGATGGCTAGAGAGGTGTGAACTGAGGGGATGTTTGAGGAGAGAATATGAGAGTGAAATGATTACAAATATTTGTGAAAATTTTTATTATTTATTCAAATTAAATAATTATGGTCCCATTTTATAACACCACATAAACAGTTAATGGAAAATTTTGGATGGAACTAAACCAAGTACTAAATACTAAATTGAAAGATGTCAGGAAATAATAGGACACACATAGACCGAAAGTATAATTTAAGTTTCGAAGTGGAACAACTATAATAGTTCATATACCATTTAAGTCTGTTAGCTTAATAACAATTAGTAAAGATAAAAATGACTATATAATTAAGTAATATTAAAAATAACAAATAAATTATTATAATCACACAAAAAATATTACAATAAATAATAGAAACAAATAATTTTAAATATATAAAATTTAAATAAATTAAACACAATTATATATTATGATGAAATATGAAACAACCATAAGTTTTGTAGTAAATAATAAATGTTTTAAAATGTTCACCTGACACGAGAAGCTATATAAAATAAAGCAACAAATATAATGACAATGAAAATAAAATACAAAGATAACCCACTAAGATCAATATAAAATGAGGATCCATATAATCTTTTGCAACTGTTTTAAAGGTGCATGCCTCTCGCCATCATTAAGGCGCTCCAAAGACGCTAAAAAGGCGCGTATTGTATATCGTTTTACCTTGGATTGTCTGATGCGCTAAAGATGACCCTTGCCACGCATTATGCCATGGGCAGCAAGGTGAGAGCCTTCAACAACTAGGAGTTGGCCTATTAAAAACTATTGATAATATATATGGTTGACTTTTTAAAAACTAACTTGAAAGACTTCAATGCAAGCCTATCCAATTCAAAAAAGTTATACCATAATAAATTTTAAAATAAGACCCACTCAGAGTTTCAGAAATTGTGCGGCTGCTTGTAAGATTTCAACAAAAAGAGAAATTTGGCTGCAAAACAAACCTTGAAGAAGAAGTGCGCCATAAGCTATAGCTGCACCGGTGTGTCCCTGCATGCATACACATCTTTTCTTAATTGAACTAAGTTTTAAAAATAGAAGTAAATGCAAGAATTTGTGCCATTTCTTTACGGCCATACAGTTTCAATTCAACCTAAGAGAAGATGAAAATGGAATATAAATTATCTTCTGTATTAGCACCGAGACACTTGAATATGGAGATCGAAATCAACACCTTCTCATTGTTTAAAAATGCGAGTCCAATTTATTCACAAATGAATGATAACCATTCCTATAGGTAGTCGAGCCCTCTGGTTCAAAAGGATAATTTTGGACTCACAGCTAACTATTTGAATCAGGTTACAGTTCAAATGTTCATTTTATTATAACCAAATGACTTGCATTTCATTAACAAAATGAAGGGACTGCTGAGTTCTCTCATAATAGAAAATAGGCCTCCCAGAAACAACTTGGGGTGTGCATTTTCTTATTAATTTTGACACCGGAGAACATATTAGGTTTTTATTTGACATTCTCATTAAAATTTCCTATTTGGAGACATGGATCTCAGCACTAAGCTCGCATATTTTGAGATGTCCCGACAAGTATGAATGTAAGATCCATCACCATGGAGAAAGGGATAAAATGAAGCAAGTGCGTAATGTCTCCACGAGGACAGAGTTAATTCATATTCAACTCGCTGAATAGGTGTTTCGACCAGGCTTTGCTTGGTGAAGGAACCATTTTCTTTTTTTGCGGAGTCGTGCATTAATAAATTTGCATTCAACAGAAATTTCTAAAATCTATACTGTTCGATTGTAGAACAATATTAAAATTGTGAGGAGGGTTAGACTACATCCTTATATTCAGTAATTTGCAGAAACGTGAAATGTCCTGCACAACAGTAAACAAAAATCGATGTCCATGAAAAACTTACTTTTTCTGATGCCCTGTGGAAACACCATATCGCGGAGGCAATATCTTTCTTCACACAATCACCAGTTAAATACACAGAACCCAGAAGATAAAGAGCACCTGGATGCAACTAGATCATAACAAACACCAATAAGGTCTAGAGAGATACTATTAAGAAAATCATTAATCTGAATCTATCCTATTCGGATAGTACCTGGTCAACAGCCTTCTCCAAGTAATAGAAAGCTTGCTGGTCTGATTGGACATATTGATGCTATTCAAACCAAAAAACTATATTAATGAATAAATCGCACTTAAAAGAAATTCAAAATAACTTCGCTAGAAAGACCTAAATATAACATGATACATGTATCTAGGGGTGGGCATTTAGGTTATTTTGTTAACCTAAATTAAGAAGTTTGGAATCAAATTATGTCTTGATCATATAAATGTTTCTTTATCATTTAGTTCAAAATTTTCTAATTTGGGTTATTTGAATAACACAAAATGCTCACCCCTACACATATCTCCCCAAAACGAGAATGAGACACATCGCAGATTCTATTGATGTTGCATAAGAATCCCTTCATAATGTGCAGCTACAATCATTGTTGTCTAAATAACGCAAGCAGAAATTATGGTTATCAGCAGATGAAATTATGGTTATCAGCAGATGATACGAACAAAGTCCAAAACAAATGCTTTCTTGTAGATTCTTGACATCTATAGGATTAAACATAACTAAGGCTGCTAAAAATTATAGAACACCTTTAACTGACTTTCAATGAAAGCTCAAGAGACTCAATTACATCAACAACATAAATTTATATGTCAAGTACAAATTGCGTTAACAGAGGCAATAAAAGTAGGGTGTGAATCGGTTTGGTTTGATTAAAGCACTTTTCGAACCAAATTATTAATTACCGTTTCCAAATTTTAAAGACAAGCCAAATTAAGATATATAAAAACAAACGAGACCAAACCAAATAAATTACGGTTTGATTTGGTTTATAACACAGTGTGACAATTTTTTTAAAATTATGTAACAACTTTAACATTATTGTATTTTTCATTTACAGGACATGATTTATTGGTAATTTTTTTTAAGTAAACAATATATAATTATAAAGTGATTATAGAATTGTGGTTTTGTAATTTATATACAAGATCAATTTCTATTGCATATTTTTTATATAAATTTTTTATTTTTGTATAAATACTACAATTTCTACGGTTTGGTTTTAAAAATTCAAAAATCAAACGAACCATAATACAGTTCGGTTTCAAAAAAAACCAATTCATTTTAGATAAAAACCAAACCAAATTTAGTGGTTTGGTTTGGTTTTACTGTTTGAACCAAATGATGAACACCTCCAAATAAAAGCATGGGAAGCCCAACCTCAATTCTTAGATAACAACCTAGAGCATATTGTGCCTCTGGATTACCCATATCTGCGGCTTCAACTAACAAGGCAATTCCTCTGTTATTACATAAACAAGGGAAATTATGTAAATAACGTGCATTAGAGTATCTGTAGCTAGATAAAAGACCATTATGCTGGAAGTGATGAACAATATAAAATGCTAATAATTTTTAATAAAAGGTTACAGGAAAAAATACAAAATTTTATATTTTCATCATGGTATAAAGATAGATGATAGGTACCAGGACTTGTAAATATCCATTCTTGCTCGAGAATGTTATGTAATACAATCACTAATGTGTCTCAAATGCATGATTATAGGATTTATAAACAGCCTGATTATTCATTTTAACAGAAACTATACTAAATTCCTGTCTGTCGAAGGTGTGAAAAAATAATCTATAGAACTTTACGATTAGACTGATGATGTATTCCAGTATTGATACATGAACACAGTACCCCCATTAGGGGCATAAACAATGGCAAGAAAACAATAGTTTCTTATAAATGATAAAACTCACTCACATATCTTTGCATGCTCCTGGAACATGATACTTCAAATGTAACTTGGATAACCAATATCTAGCATGGGTATTTGAGTTGTCAGCCTCAAGAGCCAATTCAAAGTTCTCTTTTGCTGCCTGATATTAAAGTTCGATAAGAAGAGTATCACAAAAATAGAGGCTTTCTTCATATCAGAATATTCTAACAAACACTATTACAGGAGAAACACACGAATTTTATTTATTGTATGCCAGTACGATGAAATATGTAGGACCAGGAAAAAAGAAAGAAAGGCGAAACTAACAATATAAGCACTAATTATTTTCCTATAAAAGAGTAGCAAATATAACCAACATTATGTTGAAAACTTCTTACATATTTTCACCGTTGTTAATTCAAACCCAAATTGGAATCTGAAATCCCCAAAACCTAACAGAAAATATTATATAATTCTGACCGTATCCATTTCTTCAACCACTTTCTTGATACTCCACAAACTAATATGCCCAACTTCAATTGTCCTTTGAAACAGATCCCTATCTAGTGTAGTTGTAGCATATATATTATTCCAAACATCCCAACTCAACCAAAAAAGCTCTTCAATCCTATACATACTAATTAATTACCATTTATCCCTTTTCATTACACTCACATCACATGCAAATGACATTGAGATGTACCCTGAGTTGGGGGATGAGACGATGATCATTGGGTTCAGCGTAGTCTATTACTCTGTCAACTTCCTTCAAAGCACTCCATCCTTTTGCAATGAACTCCATTGCCTTCTTATTCCTACTGTGCATCTCTCTCTGTAAATTGCAAACCCAAATTTAAAGAAAATTGTGAATACAAGTTTTAATGGATCAAATTGGTCAATGGTTCTCATCATAGTAATTTACAATGAAAAGAGCACAAACAAGTGAAAAAAGCAAAACAAATACCCGTTGATTAAATTGAAGATAACGAACAGCATCAACTCCTGAAGCGAGCTTCTTGAAGAGCGTTCTCTGCATCTTTTAGCTTGATATCAGAAAATAGCACAAAGGGGCCGAGTCTATGCAATTTGTACGATGGGGGTGTCTCCTTTTTGCGACATCTGCAAACCCTATGATCAGTTTTCGAATAGATTACACAGATAGAAATAGCACAAGGCACTAGATACAAAGGACTGAAATTGGATAATCGAAGCAACAAAAAGAAAAATTACCAATAGCTGCCGTCGTCCCCGAAGATGAAGGCTCGTAGCTGCTTATACAGAATTGATTATCCAATCCAATCCAATTATTATAACAGGTAAATGATAATTATATATTTTATTTTATTTTATTTCTTAAACCCTTTTTTCAGAATAACATAACAATTTCTTAAATCCTTTAAACAGTATAAAATAAAATAAACATAAAATTTATATTTCAGTTTTTCCTTCATTCTTTTATTTATCTCATTTTTTTATTTTTATACTATTACAACTCTTTCCTAATTCACATAATAAATAATGAATATTGAAGACCAAAAGCAAATAACGAAGTTAAGAACAAAAATTCTTTTAGTTGCAGAATTAATTTCCTATAGTCATTTTTATGTTTTTGTGAAATTTTTATTTTAATATAATAATTTACAAAAATTGACTTATATTTGAAATGGCATAATAATCTTTCACTCTTAAATACATAAAAAAGAAAAAAATATATTTTTCTTCGATTGAAAAATAATATGAATAAGATAGATAATAAACTTCAAGCAATATTTTTTATAATATAAACTACATATATTGGATGAACTTTTAATAATCATATCAGTTCTATATTTGTTTCTTATGCTAAGAACTTAATTTGATAAATATGAATAAACCTTGAAATAAATAATTAATTTGAACATTTTTTTTTCCTCTCGATATAAAACTATACAAATTGAACACTCCACGTAATTAATTATAAGACCACAAGCACATAGAAAATGTGGGACAATCCGAAGGATAAGCCGGGATTTTTTAATCAAGCTCTTTTTTCCTTCTTTTTTTTTTATTTTTGATCGAATATCTGACTACCAAAAAAAAAAAATTGATGTGGGGACAAACTCGCTTGGCTTACGGAAGTCAACCTCCTATTCAAATGCGTGGTTACATTGCTCAACCAATTACATTTGCTTACTTGTATATTTTTATTTTTGATCTTCAAAGGTCCAATGTATATATATTTTCAATTTATAGAAGAAGAAAGAAAAAAAATACAAAGATCTGGAATTCCATGGAGGATGCTCACCAGGAACTTCAGGACAGCAATGGCAGCTCGCAGATCATCCATTCATCTTCTCTCACAGTTGATACCTCTCTCTCCCTCTCGGATATGTCTCCTCGCATTATGTACGTTTCTGTTACTATTTTGTTCGTTTTCCATTTTATGCGCTTGCGTATTTTGAATTTCTCTTCGTAGCTTACCGTGCTTCGTTGTAGGCTAGGGTTTTTCTTGCTATTTTGAGCTGTGGTTAAATTACAATTAATGTCTATGTGAGACTGTGTAACTGGATTTGCTTCACAGAGCATTGTGCAAGGATTTGTTTGAGAGTTGGTCGAAATTGGAGGATTCTCTATTCTCTGTTCAGACTGTCTCTGGTGGCATCACAAATTTATGTGAGTTTCTATGTCATGTTTCGCACAGCTTCGGGATTAGCATATATGTGTTTCTTTTAGTGGAATTTAGTTCATCACAAGCTGTATGATTTAATAACTGTAGGCACTCTATTGTTTACTTAACCAAGTATTTCCAATCTAATTCATGGCCAAATTCTTAACTCATTACCGGTTCTTTAACTTTAATTTGCACACATGCATAATTCACCATTTAACTTTTATTTAAGTGGTTAATTTATGCAGTATTGAAGGTCTCGGTCAAGGAAGAAGATGGAAATACTATATCTGTAACAGTTAGATTATATGGTCCTAACACCGAATATGTCATCAATCGTGAGCGTGAACTTATTGTGAGTGCCTAAGGCTTTTGAAATTAATTGTTTGCTGAATTACACTCAAATGACCAAATGAAAAAGAAATGAATAAGAGCATGGCTTCTTCATTCTTAAAATATCTTATTTGCAGATAAATACATAGGCATTTTCCTCCTTCATAATCAGCAATTTTCGACCAAATTTGTATATGTCTGCACGGACAGAGCTATAAAAACATCTTCCACATGCTTTATTTTGTTTTATGCTTATAGGGTAGTTTTCAAATAATAATGATCTGTTGTCCATTCATTTTCAACTTCCATTACCTTTAGGTAAGCAGTCAAAACTTTGTTCCTAACATAATTTTGTAATTTTCTGCACTATCTATGTATAGGCCATCAAATATCTCTCATCCGCAGGATTTGGTGCAAAGTTACTCGGTGTTTTTGGAAATGGCATGGTGCAAGATTTTATTAATGCACGTACACTGATTCCATCAGGTGTGTATTTGAAAGATCATGACAGTATAAGTTGTGGGTTCTGTTGCCTTATTAATAGTTATCATCATCAATGTCACTTGCGTGATTTATTAATATATTGAAGCATTGTAAAAGGTTAAGTGCAGTAAGACTCCATGTGCTTTTAGCCTTGAGCAAAGTTCACCTGGTATCAAATTTATAATTTACGATTGGTTGCCATATATGGGGTTTAGTTCTCTGCTTTATAAAATTTGGATGCCTTCTAAGCAGACTATGAAATTAACTCAAATGTCCTCATCTGTCAAATTTATGTGCTTTAGGACATTGTTAAGTTAGAAACCAAACTACTAACTTAAATGTAACGTTGGCTCTCGGTCAAAGCATGACTGGTCTTGATTAGACATGTTTCTTTATTTATTTTTTTTGGCCTTTGCAGATATGACAATTCCAAAACTGGCTGCTGAAATTGCCAAGCAACTACATAAATTCCATCAAGCGGAGATTCCAGGTTCTAAAGAACCTCAATTATGGCATGATATTTTCAAGTTCTTCAAGAAAGGTTTGTTTCCATTTAACGACTGATGTTCCCTCTTTACTGTTATGTGGTAATATTATCAGACTCATAGAGTTGAAGAAATATAACTGGTTTGTCTGAAAAAATTGAATTCAGTTGATCATTACTTTTGAAATAACTATACGAATTGCATGTTATTTCCTCATGTTTGAGTTCACAAAATGGATTGCAGCTTCCTCTCTCAAATTTGATGAAAGTGAGAAGAAAAAGAAATATGAGATGATTTCATTTCAAGAAGTTCATAAGGAAATTGTTGAGCTTAAGGTACCCCTTCCTTTCCTTTTCTATTCGCTGTCACTTAGGATGTAATCCCCATCATCCTGTCATAGATTAGCTCAAGGATAGAAAGACACTCTTTTGCGACTGGCTCTGACAACTCTCCTGGAGGTTTTGTGGCCAACAATATTTAGTCGACCTTGCTAACATAATATAAAGACTGAAGTTTGAAGCATAAATTCAACTTATTAGTGATTGGTGGACGAATGAAAATAGCACACTTGTAGGAGGTTATTATGTTGTTTTGATATCACAAACCATGTCTTCATTTGCTGGCACATGGAAAATCTGAATAAAATCATATGATGAAGTTCCTTAAATCTCATTTACATTTTTCATTTGTTTTTTATTCCTTTTTGTCTTTGATCCATCTATAGATACATTCATAGCTCGTGTCCCTTACATTTTCTTTGTTTTCCTCTGTTTATTGTGATTTTGGTGCATTTTACATATTTAATTTTGGAGATTTTGTAGGTTATGCAATTGTCTGATTCTTCTTTATGTTTGTAAGAATCGGAAAAAAGTATTATTTAAAAATATACCTTCCCTCGCACTGGAACAGGAATTAACAGGCCTTCTTAATGCTCCAGTGGTATTTGCTCACAATGACTTGCTTTCTGGAAATCTTATGTTCAATGATGAAGAAGGTAGAAAATATCTTTCTGTATTATTGTTGAGCGACATGTTATCATCTAACGGCACATTCTTCGCACTAACAGATGCATAGCAAATGATGATCCATTAGGAGAATCTGAAGTTAAACACCTTCCATGGTTAAAGGCATGACATTTTATTGGGACCATGTATAGTGGCTTCCCATGTACTAGTAGTTAGAATGAGGTGCCTTATGACTTGTGAAAAAGGAACAATATTAAGTTAGCAATCCACAGTTTATATATTCTTCCTGGATCAAAGAGACGACTTATCATTTATGTCCAGTTAGGTGACAACATTTTCTTAGTAGGCTGATTAAGTGATAGGGCATGAAACCATGAAACAGATTTTGATCGATTGATTTTTATTCTAGACTGCCCGAGGTCTGTCTGATGATTACCTAGTTTTTTAATTAACTAAAAGGTATTGAAATCACTGTTATCACACTAGTTTCCCTACAATAATGGTTGTTGACAAGTATGCGGAATAAGATTCGACATTGATATTTATCACGGAATTTGGATGTAGTTTTCTTCTGGATACTGTATAGTCCTCTTCTATCCGTTCACCTGATAATTTTTTTGATGAATATTCAGAGAAGCTCTACTTGATTGATTTTGAGTATGGATCATACAACTACAGAGGCTTTGATATTGGAAACCACTTCAATGAATATGCAGGCTACGATTGTGACTACAGCTTGTATGTTTTCTACATTCTATGTATATGCTATTACCCTTCTCTGAAATGGTGTAGGTAGATTGATTTTTGTTGATTGTTCGGTAATTGTAAATGTAGATACCCAAACAAGGATGAACAATATCACTTCTTCAGGCACTATCTGCAACCTGAAAAACCACACGAGGTAAGAAAGGATGGAAAGTTCGTAGCATTTAAAGATTGACCAGTATATGTTGTTTTAATATATTGCCATTTATAGGCATCTATAGTTGAGCTTTTCTGTTTGGTGAAAGGTTTCTAAAAGGGATCTTGAAACTCTCTACGTCGAGACAACTACATTCATGTTAGCTTCACACTTGTACTGGGCTCTATGGGCACTGATTCAGGTATAGTTCTCTCCTTAGCTCATCAAGCCTAAAAACGTCAACTTGTTAATAAACCACTCGTGATATTTATAGGCAAAGATGTCTCCAATTGACTTCGATTATCTTAGTTACTTCTTCCTGCGTTATACTGAATATGAAAAACGGAAAGAAATGGCCCTCTCCTTGTTACACTCTTATCTCTCAAGATCCAAGACCAACAATGGGTAAATCTTCCCTCTCTTTCATTTCGAGTCATACGGGTTGATTTTATGTACTCTACTTTCAGGGGAGCTTGTGCTCTCCGGTCAATGTCCTTGTGAAATATTCTTTTGTAGCAATAGATTAGGAACAACTTTAACACAATCAGTGGATTGCAAGGCACGATTATTTGTTCTAGCTGCAATAGCATCAAGAAACCAAAGGCATGAAATGGTGCCTTGTACTTCCGTTGTTACCAATGTGTTTTCTGTATTTCTTCTTTGTGCTGTAACATTCATGTTGAACAGTTCGCATGCAATATATTCATATTTTCCTAGATTTTGTCAGATTTATACTTTCTAATATATAGCCAGAACATACAATAAAACCGAGTTTGAATAAAATTTTAGCATTCTGTATTATTATAAAAGTGTAACAGTAATAATCAAACCGAGTTTGAATAGAGAGATTGGAAATAGTATGTTCCTGCATTCATGAAAATTGTCAATCTAGACACCTTTTATTTTACACAAGGAATGTAGCAATTTAGTAAGAGGTTTTTGTATCACATTATCGAAAAAATTTCCATTACCGCATAAGAGAAAAATATATATTTGATTCTTGTGTTTACAAGATAGCGTTAAGTTTTAATCATCCTGTTGCAAAGTGGTATCAGAGCCAAATTGTTACTAGGTACTGTTACTAGGACTGTTATTTTCTTATACAGAGAAAGCTTATGGATTTCATAAACTGGATACTTACATAGATTGCCGAAGCAGTCACAGTATACTTCACTCTTAAACTATGAACACTCAAGAACACTTAAAAAGGCACACTTAAAATCACTCAAGAACACAACACTCTTGCAGAATTCTAAACACTCAAATTTTAAACACTCTTGCAAACTTGAAGGAAGAAAATAAAACACTCTCTAAAATTGTTGATGATCTTCAAGGCAGAAATGAGGCCCTTATATAGCCAGCTTCTGCGGATTCCAAACATCTTTCAAAATAGAAAACTAAAAGATAAGATCCGACCAGAGGGATCTTTGCTTTACGGAATTTGTCTTCATGCGGAAGAAGAGGCTACCTTTTGCTTTTGAGACCTTGTCGTCTTTTGATAATTGAGATGCCTTTTGACAAAGGGGCCGCCTAACCTTTAGATAATGGGAGACAGGAATCATTTATTAGGATAGGGTGGAGACCCATCCTTGGCCCATGGCGGGGGAGAATATTTGACTTTGAAGGCATATTTGCCCCTGGGGTGGGCCCA
>JAYMTC010000034.1:0-19114 GCA_036897605.1 Melianthus villosus
AATAAAACTTGGGTGTTCAGTTTATGCCGTAAAGGTACAAAGTTGGACTAATTTGGAAACATCGGGCAATTTACTTTGTTTCAACAACTAAAGTAAGAAGTAAAGTTTTGGAAAAATCCCTTTCATCAAATCTACTTGGACTATTCTAGAACTATGTACAATTCTAGATACTTCTAGACATCTTGAGAATTATAGACCACAAAGTATACTAGATATATTTTAGACTTATAGAAATTTCTAGATACATAAAAAAAATACAGAGAATATCTAGAATGTTCCAAATAGATCATAAACATTATGAATTAACTTTAACATATATTGTTAAGAAAATGATTCTTTTATAATATAAATGAACTTTCGTGACATTATTGTGTAATCTCTTCAAACTAATGTGTAATTTAGAGTACTTTTTACAAAATAATTGTATATAATAAATTTAAAAGTTATATATATTCGGCATATCCATATCTTTCGTCGTATCAGCGTTTCTGTATCGCGTATTTCCGTCCCCGTTTCCGTGCTTCATAGATTTTAGCTATCTTGCTCAACTAATTATATTTTCGGAATCTTCTTATATTTGTTTTGTTAACAAAAGAATCAAAAAGAATTATGTCAATTTCCTAAATAGACTTTACAATAATATGCCCAGTATGACGGCAACAGGTATTCTTAGAAATTATAGTAAAGTATACTAAAAAACTAAAGTGACTTGGAAAAACTAAAGCAAACGTATTCCTAAGATACAATGTAAAAAATACCAGTGTTTTTTTTTTTGCGAGTTCTAAAAAATCTGCTAATGTAGATGTGGGCAGTAGTACTCCTAGAATACAATTCGGCTTTAGTGATGGCAAATTTATTTGTTTTTGGATAGGATTTTCTTCATTTTGGCATTATTGGATTGACTATGATAAATGCCTTGCAACAATAGCTATGCTAGTTATAAGTTACCATTTCGGACATCTTGTATTACTTTGTTGTATTGACTTATCATCACTTTATGGTCATCAATTTGAATAGTAGTACAGAAGAATTTTGAATACTTAACAGTTGTTGGTATGAATAAGAGCTTAGAATAATCTCCACTATTCTTTGGATCACTAGCTTTCTTATAATGATATGTTTTGCTTTTGCTGGTGAGACATAAGTACAACTCTTTTTGTATAAATTCTGAACGACAAAAAACTGGTGGTGCAGATATGAAGATGAACCACCAGAGCCTGAGGTTGAAGTAAGAATTCATTTCTATGGCTTCTTATCTGTAAAAGAAGTGTAATGTTACAACTGTATTTTTTAATGCATCAACCACAATGTTGGCGGAATGATAAACAGGAAGGTGCGGAGGAGGATGTAGATGCAGAGAACAATAATGAAGAAATGACTGGCGATCCCCTTGAAACAGATGAAAAAACAGAGCAGGAAGCTGTAGAACGGCCACGCAAAACATCCAAGTATATGACAAAGTACGAACGTGCCAGAATCTTGGGTACTCGTGCACTGCAGATCAGGTTTTCTTTTGTTAAATCCTCTAAAAAATTTGCTGATGAAGTAGGGTTGAGATAATAAGTTTGTTCCTTGTCCGAGCAGCATGAATGCACCTGTGATGGTCGAGCTGGAGGGTGAGTCTGACCCACTTGAGGTATAAGGCTTTTGTTCCCCCCTTTTCATAGTCCCTAGTTTTTGTTTTTATTTGTTTATTGTCAGTGGTTAGTTATAATTCCTGAGATATTATTCCCACATTTATTTGTATTTATGTTTAGTGTTTTCTTCATTGGAAATGAGTACATCAATAATTCTGTATAGGTTGGTGTTTTCATTAGGAATTTATCTCCATTGGTGATGATGTAATGATGAGAAGCCTTTTATATGGATTGTAGATTTTGTTTGGCACATTATTTATCTTCTGGAGAGAATATAACATATGAAATATTTACTTTTATGGTGTGCTGAGGTTGGTTTTCTCTTCAATATCACGAAAGAAATAGTTGATTGTCTTGCTAGTGAAAGTATTTCATATCCCAGATAGTTTGAGTTATTACTTCTAAAATTTGACAACAAATACGTTTAGTTGTAACATGTGTAGCACTAGACTAGACCAAGTAACCGACATAATTTTTCATTGAAAAACTACGGATCATAAATTTGTATTTCACACCTCAATTCAAATTCTAGGGCTATTTCCTTGTTCTTTTGACAAGTATGTACCTACTATTCACTGGTTGTGCTGTGTCTCAGAATTAATAAGCGAATTTTTCTTTATAGCTGCTATCGCAACATTTGGCCATAGTTCTGCCCATCCTAACATTGCATGCTTGAAGCTTTTTATTTTCCTATACAACTTATCTCAAATATATACACCAGAAAAATCGGTTAATACCCAAAACATTGGAGCACTCCACTTTGATCCACTACTAATTTCATCCATTTTGTGTTCCAAAATAACAAGTCTCATTTCAATTGTTTAGATTGCTATGAAGGAGCTACGTCAACGGAAAATCCCCTCCACCATTCGCCGCTACCTGCCTGATGGAAGGTGAGTTTTCTTTGCTCAAAATTGTGTTGATTATGGAACACGTGGTCCTTAAATTTCTCTTTCCAAGTTAACAATGACAAATTTAAATCTCTGTAATTTCATTTTTTTAGTCAAATCCCTTGTAAAATTCCAGTTATGAGGATTGGGGAGTTGACGAGTTAATTGTGGAAGACTCATGGAAGAGGCAGGTGGGAGGTGATTGATCGGTTGGTTTTTTTTTTTTTAAGTTCGGGGGATCTGTCAAGGGTTGTTTTTGGAAATGTTATGAATGATGTACATCTGCGACTTTTGGCAATTGCACATATAGTATGGCAGGCAGTTAATTAGGGCATTTTAGTTTCAAGCTTCAACTAGCCTCTGTGGTTTCGATTCATTTTGTGCATTTCATTTACAAATTTGGTATTTGTTAATGATATACTAAAGTCTATTTACTCGGTGGCAATGGATTTTATCTGGGTACGTATGAATTTCAAATAATTGTATTTTTGCTTGTTAACATTTATAATTTATGGCGGTGATATTGACCCTAGAAATGGACATTTAACAACGCAGAGTTTACGGATACCTAAAGTGCATTTAGGTTATTTCTTAATTAAATTAAGATATTTTGAATTAAATTATAAGATAATATTTTCATGAAAAATGACATTTTTATTGAATTTTTTATATAGTAATTGTGCAAAGTTCATAAGAAAAAAGGTCTTCAAAATATTTTAGGCAGTGGTAAACGATATTTATTTTTAACATTATTTACAAATATCTACTCTGTTTTCTGAGCAACAAAACAATCACCCATAGAAGATCAAAATTACCACTTTTTGCGTGCAACAATAGTAATCATATCCACAATTTCATTCTACAAAGCTAATTTTTTCTTCCTGGAATTTTCCATTGCATCCTCTTGTTTTAACGTCACATCATCACGTGTGATCGAATACAAATACTACTTCAAAAATCTTATTCGTAACTAAAAAATAATCTGAAAACTTTATCACGGCTCATCCGTTCATACGATGTTATCAGCAATGTGTGTATGAACATCAAGAAATTATAGTAGATCAGATTATACCCAAAAAAAGGTACCTTCTTTTGTTCTTCAACGGCACTAATCAAGTAAAAAAATAATTCTTTTCTCCAAAAACCAAATTCTATTTTTACGATTTTCCATTGTGTCTTGATGTTTCATTATCAGCTGTAATAATTAAAAATACAAATTCAAAAACCATTAAGATTTTCCATTGGTTTCCAGTTTTAATACTTTGAATTTGAGCTTCAATTCCTTCAGCTCCTTTTACACTTGTCTTTTAATCTCCTTCTAAATCAATTAATAAATATAATTAAAGATAATAATTTTATTAAACATTGTATTATGGCTATAAGGGCACAAGATAAATCCACCTGGGTGGTTGAACTGGGTTTAGATTCAAACTTCAGTGGATGAGATGAGATTGTAACTTTGAAACTTCATCCTTTATTGCCTTGATTTCCTTCTCTACAGACAGATTCTTTCCCTTATTCACTTCATCTTCAAGTTTCTCTACACAACAATATACAACAACAGACAATTATATATAGTCAGGTTAATTGTATATATATGATCTTTCATCATCATTAAGTTTATAAGTCTATGGTCGGGGAATCATCTGTCGGTCCAATTGAAATAAGTAAGGTCACTTATTAAGATACGTGTTGCATGCCCGCATAGCACACGCACATACTAGTAGTTTAATAAATAAAATATTTTTATTTTATATTGTTAGGATTACACTTTGAATCACAAAATTTTCGTAAATTAGAGTACACTAGTCCTCCCTCATATCTCAAATTCCTCTCCACCCACTTGAACGCGATCAGATTCGAACTCAAAACCTCTACCGTAAATAACAAATATAAGACAGTTGGACCAAAGTAATTTGATCATCTCCAAGTTATCAAATTAAGCAAAAAAAAAAAAGGTTTTTGATCATATTAAGAACCAACAAAAAACTAATTGACTACATCAAAGAAATAAATAAAATTAGAGATGAATTTCTTATCATAAAACAAATAGAGCATAAAAATTTTTCTTTGGACAAAAGGGTTAAATATATGTAATTTGGTGGCCTAAGATTGGAAAGTGTTTTCGGTCCAAAATGGAAAATACAAAAGGATATGATAATACTTAGACTACAGTTTAAGGGGGTGCACATATAGAAGTGACATTTTAAAGGGTTAGGATACAACACCATTACTGATACTTAAACCAAAACAAAAAATATAAAGGATAAATTTTATCCAACCTTCACCTACCTTCTTCAAGAATCCAAAGCTTTACTTCTGTCTTTTGTATATTTTACTCAAGAAGGATTTGAGTACTCCTTGAACAGCCTTGCTCGGATGAGCCTCTATAGCTGTAATCAGCTGCTCATAGCTCTGGCTTTCATACTCAACAAATACACCCTATCATGTTGTCACCATAGATAATTAGACAACACAACTACATACTTAAAACATTGTTAATCAACAATCCTTTAACTAGCAGATAGCAAGATACAGGTAAGGTTTTCTTTAGTAAGCTTAAGCATGTTTTGTATTTGGATTGTGGTAATAACTTGTGTGAGTTTTGAGCACCAACCTTAATATCAAGCACACTATAGAGGGCCTTCACTTTTTCGACTTTGGACGGGTCAGGTTTTCCATAATTCTCCTGGAAAGTAATTGCAAATTTTAATGACCAAATTTATCTTGATACTAAGCACAATAATCGGAAATCAAGTGCCACTTACTAATAAAATTTTCTTCTGCTCCTCATTGCATAATTCTAATGCTTTTACTACCAACCAAGAGCACTTGAAATCTTCAATGTCTGTTCCTATCTGATAGCATAAAAATAGAACTCACAACATAGGAACAGATGGTATTTTCCAAATCTATGCACAAAAACATCATTCTGAAACTGACCTTGCCAATTGTTTCTGGATCACCAAAACAATCCAAATAATCATCCTGCAGAGTCAAAGACAAACCGCCACATCAACGAGTTAACCAGCAAAAAATCACTTCATCTTAAGATATAGAGTAGGCTCAATGTGGGCGCATCATGGTGCAATTCACTCCATCTTAAGATATAGAGTAGGCTCAGTATGGAGTGATATGTGGGGCTCATCATGGTGCAATTATTAAAAGAAAGTTCTTAAATTTCCAAATGTAAGAGAACAAGAAAAGGCAAGGGGAGACACCTTTACTCAAACCTCTACAAGTTTATAATGGTAGTTAACAAATATAGAATTGTTTTTTTTCTGGAAGTACAAGTTTGACTGGGGTATCCATATTAAAGAAGCTAAGAACTAATCCAACCTTATCTTTCTTGAATGTTCCATGTTTAGCATATTATAAAGAGAGAAGATTATGGAAAAGACAGGTTTTTGTATGTCTAATAAAAATACCTGGACTTGAAAGTATGTTCCCATCTGAACAAGAATGTCTTTTACATTAATATGGTTGTCCAGATTCTCACCCGCCATAAGAAGCGCGCATGCAACCTGATAAATATAGGGTCACAGAAATGAGTCAACCAGATTCAAATGCACCATCGCTGTAAAGCAAGCATACTGTAGAGATACTATGTCATTGTAATAGAAAGGCATGATTGACTATTTAAAAGGTAAATAAGAATTTTCTATTAGAACATTTATTCAACTGGAGTTTCAGATATTCCAGCAGTGAAAATAAACCTTATTCATAGATGATATATCATTGTAATAGATATAGAGAGGCATGATTGACCATTCAAAAGGTGTATAAGAATTGTCAGTCAAAGCATTTATACCATTGGAGTTTCAGATATACCAACTATGAAAAATGAACTCTATCCATTAGATGTAAAGTTATCATAAGAGAAAAAGTGTGATATGGCCATCACACAACAGATGTATAGGAATATACATACTTGTACAAGTTCTGTGAATGAATTAGTCAACCAGAGTGAAAAAACATGACAAGTTGAAAGCAAGAGTGGAAGGAAAGCAAGAGTGGAAGGAGAAGATACCAATATAAATATTACAATTCAAGAAGTACACTCAATTGAAAGAAGTGAAATAATGAATCGACAGGTGCATCTGTGGGTAGAAGAGATTTAAACGTCAAAATGATTGTCAAATATAATTTCTCTTTTTAGAGTGTTCCTACATGAGATATACATCATTCAGGTATTGAATATTATCGCTAAATAACTGCTTCTACTCACCGGAAGGTAAAACGAATAATAGGCAGTCTTGTATTGAACAATACGACGGTGACTGAAATGGAAAACAAAATCACAATAGATTAGAAATACAAGATTGAGTAGAAATGGGAGAACTGGAATAATTAAATTCTAATATTGATTTATGTAGTCTCTACCCAAATTGTTCTAGGGTACCTTTGTAGCTGTTATATAAAAGAACAGTAGGTCTTTAAGTCAAGAAAATGTTAAAGCCTTTGAACACAATTGCAGAAGGGGAAAAATTGACATCAGTGGCTCCGAACATATCAAATTGCTTTGATGTTACTTTGGCAAACTAAACTAGTTTAGTTTGTTATTTCCACAGAGTACATATCACAGAAAGCATTCAGTATTCCATGACATAGACACTCAATTCTCTTACAGTCAAAAGAACTAAAGAAGTTTTAGTGGAAGACAGAATATAAACATCTGTCAAGGCAGAAGCCAAATCTCTACAATATAGTGAATGTTGCCCTGAAGCCGGCATTATTTGTTTCAGAATAGTGCATTATCAATGACGAAAATTTATTGGTGGTCTTGTGCAACAATTGACAGGACCAGCACTTCTCAAGCTTAATCATTTACGAAAAAAACCACATATTTCTTCTATGCAAAGTATTTACAATACATAATTCACTCACAGTGATAAATTGTATTTAGATAAATCTTTTTCTCCCACAAGTGTAGTAATCAAATCTATCATCTGTCCAGAAGCTGTCTGAAACTCCACCTGGGCAACGATAACCGAGTTTAGATTAAACAATGTTAAAGTGAAATAAACGAACTACTGTGTAACTTAATTACCTCATTAAACAAATCTAGGAGGTCAACATAGTAAGCCTTTTCCCTGAAGTGTTTCTTGAGAATCCTGGGAATATGATTGCGAAGCAGAATACCATCATTTGCTGCAATCAGGCCAACCTACAAAATAAAGTTCTTAAAGCTTAATTAACTTTCTTGCAGTGAAAGTAATGATATAATATGAAACTAAAAGAATACACGTCACCTTGGGGACTCTGTACCAACAGGGCTGACCACGTCGTGTGTGCGAGTTATCCATAATGTCATCAAGCACAAGAAAATATGCTTGAAGCTGCATTGAGTATTGTCATCTTAATAAAAGATATAATGAAAATATGCAGAAAAACCTAAAATGACAGGAAAAATCTGCAGGGTCAAGTGTAAAAAATGATGGTTCTCTAGTTGTACCCATTCAATACACCAGCCAAGAGCGCTTGCAAGGAAGATTTCATTCTCAGTTAATTCCTCTCCTTCCTTCAACAATTTGTAGCTGTCAATAACAGAGAGCCCGCGGTTCAGCTTCCCTGACAGAGAAATAAAACCCAGATGTTTTCAGTTTGCTATGTTTCTTTAAAATATCCTCCTCTTATTTCAAGGTTTACTGCAAGAAACCTGTGAACAGATTAAGAGGAAAGTAAAATTGAAAGAGAACTTCTATATTTCTTTCATTTGGAAGATGATAAGAACAAACTGACCTCCAGGTACATTGTAGTCCAGCATCTGCATAAAGTGAAGCAAACACGTCAGTCAAGAAACAAATATGTTTGAATATGAGAAACACATAACTGTAGTAAAAAATAAACTAACAAATGCGCAGGCACAAACACATTTCTATCTAAGTGTGTGCTAAAATAGAAAAGAAGACTATGTAACTTGATGATGCAAAGAAATTATGAACTAAACAACCCAAGAGTGTGAACATGCTGAATTATGCAAGCTTGCTGGAATATACTAATTTTCCGAAGTAATCAAATTCTAATGCATGCTGTAGTGTGGAGGAAGATTCTCCTTTCTTATATTATTGTTTCCATATATTTGTCGAGAACACTGGTCCCCTACGAATCTCTTGATTAGTTACATCATAAGAAAGTTGCTGATTTAACTGAAGCAACCAAAAGATTTATCAAAAGAAACCAGAAATCAGGGAAAGCAGCTGGTGAAGCAAAACTCTTCAACCGAGTCACTTCCAACACCTTTACACGTTCAATATATTATGCCCGAAAAAATAAGTATATCTTACTAACATCTCCAAGATTTCAGTCTCAAATTACTCATATGCCAGAAAGTATCTACAATCTAAGTTGTTTCTTCCTAAACACATATTGATCAAAACACAACAATTGATCGACAAGGAAATCTAACACTAAGTAGCATTAAATTGAAAGATCGAGCTAACCCGGACAAACTTGGAATCAAAACAATCAGATATTCAGAAGTAATAATAAATCAAGGTAAACGTATGCATCTTAAATCTTAAAACAGAATAAACTGATCATTTGAAGCATTTAATCAATAAGATGACGATAACAAAGATGAGGAAGGGAGAATATCATTACCCGCTCCACCCATTGATGAGAATCATCGGCGAACTCGAAAGCAGGATCCTGAAGGAGCTCAGATTTGAGAACGGAGTAAACATCGAGAAAAGTGCACTTCAGATCCGCCATTGAAAGAGATTCAGAAAGGGAGTGATTGAATGTATCTTCAGGAAATATGCTGTTGAGATACAGGTAGAGAGAGAAGTGCCTCAACTGTGAATTGAGGAGAAGACTCCAATAAGTAGTGGCAGAAGTAGAATATGAAGGTGGTGTTGCTATTGAAATTGAAACCAGCCCTCTAATAGAAAAAGGTCGACATTTCCACCAAATTTCAATTAGTGCCATTGGTGTGGTTGTATCTTCATTCCTACCAAATTTCTCATCGTTCTGGTGGGACCCTTCGATCTGCAGGGTAGAAAGGTCTTCTTACCTTCGGCCTTTCCGTTCTTCAACTGCAAAAACAAATTCCCACTCGTTGATTTTGTGTATTCTGCCCTTTCTTTATTCTTTATGTGATTTGTTAAATTTATTTTATTTCTTTTTTTGCTTTTAGATATATATTATATGAATTACAGAAAATATTTCATTTTAATTTTAGCATTTACTAAATCAGTAAAAAATTTAATGTGGTTTAATAATATTACATAATTAAAACTTATAATTTTTTAAATGTAAGAATAACATTGAGCTTAATTATTTGAACATCTCCCACTTATTTTTAACATTTTTTAATTTAATCAACTTTTCTAAACTCATTTATCACGATGAGGTATACGTTTCAAATATAAAATATATATGATCACGTTATAAATGAGTCAAGTTTCAAATATTTGTTATTACGTTATAAATGATATTCAACCAAGTTTAAAATTAACTTGATTAAAAATATTACATCCACTTAAAAATAAATTGGATTCGAGTTTGAAGTATATGAGTCTACTTAAACTATTTTCAATTTATATAATTATTATTTTGATTTTATATTATTCAAAGTTTATTAAAAAAAATACTTGTAATCCAATTACATTTTTCGCGTAATTTCTCTGAATTTTTAATCAAGAATATTTAATTTAAAAAGATTTACAAAGAACAAATAATATATATATGTCTACAATTCAACTCTTGCTTACATTCAATTGATCGACAACAACGGAATGTAAATTGCACTCCACAACAATCTAATGTAAATTATAGTTAAACTTTGTATATTTTTCAAAATAATTTCTCATTATGAAAGAAAGACAATTATAGACACATTTTCAAAATTTATCGGGACCTACATTTTACAAACTTCAAATTTATTTATACAAATATAAATAGTAGATCTAATCGAGGAATATACAATAATACAATTACAAAGACAAATATACTAGACAATTACTTGACTTTCAATTCTAAAATGAAAGTTCATGCCAAGCATAAAACTTGTTATATGAAAATACATAATATTGGTAGGCGGTGAATGCGTTCAAATAATTTATGAATGTGTATTGTCCATCGAGGATCGACAGCTAGTGTAACAGCACGTAAATAAAGAAATAATATTATGTAACTACATCCTGATAATTACTTCGCAATCATCGTTTCCTGTTTCCTATTTACTTTAAGTAACCTATTGTTTTATTATTAATTGAACAAATAATTTCTTACCTTATATTCATTTTTTCACAGATTTTAGGATGAAATTGTAGATGCATCGAGTGTAAAGTTATATGCGAATTGGACTATTTGCGATATAGTTCGAGTCCGACTTAATCCACCAAAATTATATGAGACGAGTCGAGTTCGAGGATACTATTATGTCCGTTTATTTATTCGGATTGAATAGTCCGGGATACTATCCGAGTACATTTAATATCTAAAAAAAATTATAATAAATTAAATTAGAAAATATAAAAGTAAAAAAATAAAATAAAACCCTAATCATTTTAAGCCTTTATCATCCCTTATCACACCTACACATTCCTTCTCCCTCATCTCACATGCATCTTCATCATCCCTTTGTTACTTCTTCTTCCTGCGCCTCGCTCCCGTGTCTCCATCTCGTATCTTCCTCCGCGCCTTCTTTCTGCATGCAAGATTTGCAGAACATCCATGAAGAACTCATCAAAAAGTCTTCTTCTGGTCGAGTTTATTTAGGTTTGCGAGTACGCAACGAGTATCAGTGAGTACCCGTGAATCGAGTTCGGCGATATCTTTTTTTACTCGGTCCGAGTCCGATTATACTCAAACTCGACATATCATATAGTTATCCTGATGTGAATAATGTTCCAGTGCATGAAGTGCATGGAAGAAGGAACGTGAATGTAGAGGGAAAAACAATTAAGAATATTATAAGAGAAGCAGACAGGTCAGAAGAAGCACAACCCGATCCAGGTAGAGACTCGCGGGGTGAAGAAACATCCTCATTGGCTTAAAGATTATGTGTAAGCTGAAGCACAAGTAGAAATGGCTGGCCCAATAGAAGTTTAATTAGTGTTGTTAGTTATGGATAAACTCGCTGTCATTGGTCAATATGGCTGGAGATCCAATTTGTTAAGTTTTGAAATCCCTAATTCCTACTTTTCGTATAAAAGGGTAGATGATTTATTTGTTATGATCATCTTTTATCAATATACGAAAATCGAGGATCTCCTCAAAACTCTCTAAATCCCAAAACCTTATTCTCTCTTAACCTTAGTCGCCACTGTTGAAGGAAGTTTTATCTGCCTACTTCTATCATTTGGTGCTTTCATTGAGATTGGATATGATGAAAGGAATGGATGAACGTTTTACAGCTTTGGAGAAGACAATAGCTTCCATGCAAGCTCAGGCTGCAGCTGAAAAAACTCACATCCATACCATTTTTTCGGACCTTAATCACAAACTCTCTCAAGTGCAATTCTCCACCAAAGTTCTGGAGTCGCGATTGGGAGAATCACAGTGGAAGGATGACAAGAAACCTCCGCTGAAACCTAAGGACGAGCCTGGTTCGTCTCAGTCGGCTAGATATCCAAAAATTGAAGTAGTCATTCCACCAAAGGATTTCTCTAAACCTGGCTCTTTCTCATCACCAGGTAGTTTATCTGCATCTCCTATTTCAGTTAATAGACACATTAAAATGGTTGTACCCATATTTGAAGGATCAGGTGTGCAGAAATGGCTCTTTAAAATCGAACGTTACTTTACTTTCTACAATATCCCTGAAGAGCAGAAAATAGATGTTATTGCTATTAACCTTGAAGGGAGGGCACATAATTGGTTTCAATAAATGTTCTATAATAAACTTCTTTCAGACTGGGCAATATTTATGAATGATATATTGCTGAAATTTGGCCCCTCTAAGTTTGATGACCCACGAGTTCAACTGGCCAACTTGAAACAGAAAGGATCTATCCATCAATACACTATGTCATTTGAGAAGACTAGTATGCTAGTCTCTGGGGTTCTCGGGGAGTTTATGGTCGGGCTGTATGTGGTTAGTCTCAATCCTGATGTACAGAGAGATGTTATCCTTGAGCAACCCGTTACCTTAGTACAAGCTATGGCTTTAGCAGAGACTTTTGATTCCAAGTATGTTGTTAAACCATGGCAGAAATCTTTTCCCACCACAAACACCTCCCACTCTTTTCAACCGCATAACCCTGTAGCCAAACCTTTGGTTCCCACATCAGTTCCCCATTCATCTAGATCTCATATACCTTCCCTATCATCCCCCAAGCTACCTCAAGACTGAGCCCAAAACTTAGGAAAGATAAGGGTTTTTGTGTTTTACTATGATGAACCATACAATTGGGGTCATGTTTGTATGACTATGTTTTATTTGGTTCATGATTAATATGGCTTGGAATTTATAGAAGAAAGTATCTCACTGTTATTGAATCTGTTGGACCTCTGATAAATGAACAACTGTATTAAGCCCCCGAGATCAGCTTACATGCTCTAGTTGGTCAGTTTGACCCAAAGACTCTTAAGTTGATAGGTCTCTTCAAGTCTCACCAACTGCTGATATTGGTTGATAATGGCTCAACTCATAATTTCATTAAGGAACAAACTGCACGAAGGTTGGGTATTCCTCTTGAGATCATTGATCCATTCAAGGTCCATATAGGGAGTGGAGATTACTTACAGTGCACAAGAAGGTGTCAACAAGCTGCCCATTCACATCTAGGGCAACAACTTCAATTTGGACTTGTCAGTGCTACCAATCAAGAGGGCAAACATTGTTCTCGGCATCTAATGGCTGGAACAACTTGGTGAGGTGGTCACTAATTATAGACAGTTAACCATGTCTTTTACTTTGCAGGAAAACACATTACACTCACAGGAGAGACTAGAGTCCCACTTGCTAAAATCACTGCAAGTCAGCTTAAAAACTTGACTAAGGATAATGTTGTTGTATGTGTCTCCAAGTCCTTAACCTTCATCTTCAACAACTGTCATCCCTACCTTCATCAAACTCTTAAATACCTTTACCACCCAACAGAACACTTAACCATGCCATCCATATGATGCCCGGTACGCATCCTATTATTGTCAAACCTTACAGGTATACCCACTTTCTCAAAGATGAAATGGAAAATCAAGTGAATGACCTGTTGGCTAGTGGCATTATAAGAAGCAACCAAAGTGCGTACTCATCCTCAGTCATTTTGGTTAAAAAGAAAAATGGGACATGGAGATTTTGCATGGACTATCGTGCACTTAACAAAGCTACTGTCAAATATAATTTCCACATTCCTACTATTGATGAACTTTTGGATGAGTTGCATGGGGCAACTATTTATTCAAAACTAGACTTACGAGCTGGTTATCACCAAATACAAGTGGCTGAGATTGACATCCGTAAGACTGCATTCCGGATTCACGTGGGCCATTACGAGTTCCTGGTTATGCCATTTGGGCTAATCAATGCCCCTGCCACTTTCCAAGCCACAAAGAATGCTGTGTTCAAGGCTTATCTGAGAAAATTTGTTATCGTATTTTTTGATGACATTATAGTTTATAACAGGAGCATGGAAGAACATATTACTCATTTAGACTTGGTATTGGATTGTTTACATTAGAATCATCTATTTGCCAAATTGAGCGAATGCAGTTTTTGCCAAGACACCATAGAATACTCGGGGCATATCGTGTCTTTTGCTGGAGTTTGACCTGATCTCAACAAGATTAAGGCTATGCTTGCTTGGCCTATCCCTAAAAATATCAAGTAATTAAGAGGATTTTTGGGACTCAATGGGTACTATCGAAGGTTTGTTTAAAACTATGCATCTATGGCTGCCCCTTTAACTGATTTATTGAACATCAATGCTTTTGATTGGCATGACAAATCCCTGCAAGCTTTCATTACTCTTAAGGAAGTTATGACTACAGTTCCAGTATTGGCCTTACCTGATTTTAGTGTCCCTTTTGTACTGGAAACAGATGCTTCTGGCACTAGCATTGGTGCAGTCCTGATAGAACCATCATCCCCTTGCATTTTTCCGCAAAAAACTAAGCGCCATGATATGTGAGAGAACTATATGTCCTTACTCAGACAGTTCAAAAATGAAGACAGTACCTGATGAGAAGGGAGTTTATAATTCAAACTGATAATAACAGCCTTAAAAAACTAATGCAACAGACTATACAAATACCGGAACAACAACATTTCTATGTAAATTGCTCGGATATCAATTTGTCATTCAATACAAACCTGGTATTGAAAATAAGGCGGCAGATGCCCTCTCTAAGATTTTTGAAGAGGAAACCAATCCTGCTGAACTTGACAATATTAGGGAAAGTGCCATGTGTGCACAAATGAATGTGGCGGAGCAGAATGTGGTATTGCTGGAGATGATACAGTCAGACAATGAACTCCAACACCTCCATCAGGTTTACCAGGCAGGGCAACTCTCATCTGACCACTATACGGTTGTTAATGGTAAGCTTTTATTCAAGGGAAAGTTTGTTATTACTAGAAACTCTCCTATTAGAACACTACTCTTTCAAGAATTTCATAACTCCACCTTGGGGGGACATAGAGGCATTCACAAGACTTTCACCAAAATTGCTGCCCATTTTTATTGGCCACGGATGCGAGCTGAAATACGACAACATGTGCTGCATTGCTCAACCTGCCAAGTCACTAAGTACCAAAGTTCACTTCCCGCAGGCCTCTCTCCCACTTCCACAGCAGGTATGGGATGATATTTCTATGGATTTTATAACTCATTTGCCAACATCCAAAGGGTCCACTGTGATTTTAGTGGTCGTGGACAGACTTACCAAATACTGTCATTTAGAAGCATTGCATGCTTCTTTTACTACCTCACAAGTGATAGATATGTTTATTCATTTGGTGGTCAAGTTACATGGATTTCCATCCATCATTGTTTCAAACAGAAACCCAATATTTGTGAGCCAATTTTGGAAGCACCTGCTTATTCTCAGTGGCACGCAGTTACATCATAGTACAATTTACCATCCACAAACCGATGGCCAAACTGAGGTGCTCAATCGCAGTATTGAACAATATCTCTTTTCCTTTGTGCATGAAAAACTCAGTGGACAACCTATTTGCCTTAGGCTGAGTGGTTATACACACCACCTATCACACGGCCACTCGGATGAATCCCTTCAAAGCTCTATATGGCCATTATCCCCCTCTTATTCCTCACTATGCTCTAGGGTATGCCCTCTTCTATCAGTATACTAATGGTTAGCTGAAAGGGAAAATGTGTTACAACAACTTAAGACCAACTTACAACATACTTAGGATCGCATGAAAGCTTATGCAGACAAGAAAAAGAAAGATTTTCAGTTCAAAGAATGTGATTGGGTGTTATTGAAACTAAAACCATTTCGACATTTGTCCTTGCATAGGAATTATCACAAGCTCAATGTTCATTTTTATGGTCCATTCCAAGTCATTAAGCTCGTGGGAACTGTGGATTACAAGTTAGCCTTGCCAATCACTTGTAAGATTCACCTTGTTCTTTCATATTTCTCTTTTGAAAGCTTTCAAGGGCGATCACTCCCTTCTAATTCTGCCATTACCCGAGCTTGCTGTTGATAATCACCCATTGATCACCCTTATGGAAGCATTAGTTACACACCAAGTTCAGGTAAAAGACACCACAATTACACAATGGCTTATTCGTTGGCGCGGTTTGGATCCCTCTCATGTGTCATGGAAGATGCTGCAGAGCTCATTCGGTCGTACCCAACCTTCGACCTTGCGGACAAGGTCAATTTCGAAGGGGAGACTAATGATGTGAATAATGGTCTAATGCATGAAGTGCATGGAAGAAGGAACTTGAATGCAGAAGGAAAAACAGTTAAAGAGGCTAGAAGAGAAGCAGACGGGTTAAAAGAAGCACAACTGATCCAGGTAGAGACTCGCGGGGTGAACAAACAACCCCATTGGCTTATAGATTATGTGTAAGCTGAAGATCGAGTAGAAATGGCTGGCTCAAAAGAAGTTTAATTAATGCTGTTAGTTATGGATAAACTCTCTGTCACTGGTCAATATGGCTGTTGATCAAGTTAGTTAAGTTTTGAATTCCCTAATTCCTACTCTTCCTATAAAAAGGTAGATGATTTATTTGTAAGCATCATCTATTTATAATATATGAAAACTAAGGATGTCCTCAAAACTCTCTAAACTCTAAAACTTTATTTTCTCTTAACCTTAGCCGCTACTGTTGAAGGAAGCTTCATCTGCCAACTTTTATCATATCTGGTCCGACTTCAACCCGACTCGAGAAAACCCGATCCGTATACAGCTTTAATCGAGTGTATCATAGTTTGTGCACAATCATAAATATGGAACATGTCAAATGTATCACAGATCTACACCTAATCAAATAATACTCCTCGTTGAAGGAATATAGACTGTAATCAATCTCAATCTACTATGTGTATGCATACTAGCACTCTCCAGCGAGTTCATGAATCCCACTCCCAAAATATTGTCTCGAATTAACACTTTTATTATAATTTTGAATATAACATATGTCACTTTAATCATATTATTGATCATATACACTTAAGAAACTAACTTAGGAGCCAAAATCTAAAATAGAATTTCTACTTTTTTTTTATGAAAAACAGTCAAATTACAGTATAGCTAGACAGTATATGAGCGTGCAATATCATGTAAAAGTCAAGAAGTAACATTACAATATTGTTTTCATGCAAATTTCAGCTTCAAATTCAATAGTTTCTAGTCTTAGACTAAATAATAACCTTAATGGGAACCACACAGTTACCTTATAACCATAATAACTTTTTAGTCAAAATCTTGTCCCTTTTGCTTACGAAAATTCTTAATTGAAGCTTGTTGTTAGAAATTTATAGGCCCAACAATTCATATACCCTTATCATTGCCTTGCAGTGGATTTAAATTGACATATTTATATCTTTCTTGTTTGGTATTGTATTTGGATGAGGTGATTATGCATTAGAGTTCTATATTTTAGTAAAAAAATGAGATCAAAATCTTATCTAACAACACAATGTCAAACGAGTATATCGTCAATACCATAATGTAGTATATTCTACATTCATGACTTATTAAAATGGACTAGGATCATGGTGTAATATCAACATCAAACTCTTAAAGGTACATTATGTAGCCATAAGAATTTTCTAACCTTATATTTGTTATGGATCTACTTAATTCTCTTGCATGATTAATATTTTGAACAAGAAGATGTATATCAGGATTTTCTTCATGTAGTGGTGGATCTTAAATATGTTCCTGAATAAGTTGTTTCCCAATAGAATATTGTGAACCTTCTTGATTTTCAACTAAATTATTACCATTTATGAAAAATATTAAATACTTCCTTATTTCCTCAAATTATACCGAATTGGGAAATCTATTTACAATTAATGTTAAAATCATCAAGAAACTTTTCATTTTTTTACCTCAATAATGCCATCTAAATGGATGGATATTAAAACCTATATATGTTAGAGTTTACTACATAGCCAACGAAAATTAATTAAATATATTAGAGTCCAATTACTTAATGCGTTGTAAATCCTCACTTAAGATGGATACTTGAAAGTGCAGTCTTAAATGTGGTGGTGTTTATGGCACTAATTTAAAAGGAACCATGTTTAAGATATACATAATAGCTTTTAAGACTTCACTCTAAACTTTTATGAAAGTGTCCATAAAGGTCATATCTTTCATTTCAATGACATGTATCTGAAGCAGCGAGCCAGATAACGCATATTGTGCAATAATGTATTTCTACTAGAGAAACTTAATAAATGGACCTATCATTTGTCCTTTACCTTTATCTCTGTATCTACCGTAATATTATTAAACATTATTAAACATCTTTTAGACTTTACAAACTTATGAATTTTTCCTTTTATTTCTTTATATCTATTTCAAATGTTTTAAAGCATTTAGTTCTTCAAATTTATCATTCAATAGATAAATATACATATATCTTAAGTAATTATTAATGAATAAAATAAAAATATCTTGATTATTCAAACAAGGAATATGAAATGACACACAAATTATTTATATGTAGAATTTTTAAATTCCTCTCCGCAGAAACTTTAATGCGTTATGCTTATACATAATGCATTTCACTCAAAAATCATAGCTAAGAATTACTAATACTCATTTATTTATTTCTTGATTCTCTTTATAAAGATGAGTTTTAACCTTTTATTTCACGATAGATGCTATTTCATTTGTAATACAATTCTTAAAGGTTAGTGTCATATTTAAATAGTTACATAAAATAAAATATAAATTTGGATTTAGAAAAAGGTTCACAACTTTGACACAATGTATATTGTAACACCAAATTCAATCTAGTGTGTGTTAGAATCAACTTAAATAAAAAGAATATTTAATACACAAAATAAAATAAAATAAATGTTACATGGGAACTTTCATTAATTAATCACAATTACACCTAAATTATTAACTAAAACTAACAATAAAAGTTCGAGGTATTAAAAATGCATGTATTTGGCATTGAATCTCTTGTAAAGTCTTCAATTGAG
>JAYMTC010000035.1:0-18939 GCA_036897605.1 Melianthus villosus
TGATATACTGGATTTTCCCTATGAAACTTCGTACTTGCTTCTCAATCTTGGGTAAAGGCATTTCTATAATAGCTTTTATCTTCTCAGGATCTACCTCTATGCCTCTGTTATTGACTACCAACCCGAACAATTTTCCTGCCGTTACTTCGTAAGCGCACTTACTCGGGTTTATCATCAGCTTGAACTGTCTGATCCTCTCGAAGAACTTCCTCAACGCCGGTAAATGTACTTCCCTAGTTCTCGACTTGACGATCATGTCGTCCACATATACCTCCACCTACTTGTGCATCATATCATACAGTAAGGTCGTGGCTATCCTTTGGTATGTCGCCTCTGCGTTCTTCAATCAAAATGGCATCACCTTGTAATAGTATGTTTCCCAATCGGTGATGAACGTTATCTTGGACTTCTCCGCAAGTGACATTTTGATCTGATTATAGCCAGAGAATCTGTCAATAAATGACAGCAACGCGTGCCGCACTATGTTATCTACCAACAAATCGATGTGCGGCAATGGGAAGTTGTCCTTGGGGCTGACTTTATTCAAGTCTCTGAAATCTATGCAGACTCTGACCTTTCCTTCCTTCTTCGGCACTAGAACCACATTGGCCACCCACTCTGGATACTGGATCACTTTGATAATGTCGACTTTCAACTGCTTCTCTACTTCTTCTTTTACGTTCAGCTGTAGGTTCGGTTTCAGTCTTCTCAGCCTCTGCTTAACCGGGCAGATATCTGGATAAGTCGGGATCTCGTGCTGCACTATGTCAGTGTCGACTCCTGGCATATCTGTGTAGGACCAGGCGAATACCTCCTCAAAGTCTCTTATTGTCTATACCAAGTCCTTCATCTCCTGCTCCGTTAAAGTGGTCCCTATCCGGATCTCTTTCGGTTCTTCCATAGTTCCCAAGTTGATCAATTCAGTCTCACTAGGCATGGGCTATATTTTTGGTGATTCACTCTTGCTCACTAATCTTTCGATTTCAGATGAGGTTTCATCAATATAATTAATAGACAGAGAGTAAGCGAATGTGTTCATTTTATTGATTTTAAAATTAATTACAACATTTGAGATCTCAACAGTTGCAGTGTGTGTGTTGGCTGTTGGTTTTTCAAATAATGCATTTATAAAAATTCTACTGCAGACATACTCTATTATAACATCAATGGAATCAGACTCAAAAGACCATGAGGTTGGTGGGCCATTGTCAATGACTTTGTCTAGATCATTCAAGGCCTCTAGGATCGATGATATCTCTTCTTCATGTGAGTTTTCTTTGAACAATCCGGCATCCTCCAGGTAGGCTTCCCATTCTTCGACGTCCTCAGCCTTGCCTTTTCTGCTCTGATCTTTTCCTCAGCCTCGGCTTTCTAGAAGATTTCTTGAAGTCCACAAACTACAGTCCGACGTCCTTAATCTTTGGATCGGGGAATTCGAAACAAAGGTGAGGCTCCCACTCCCAGATCCAGTTCTCTTTCAGCGTCGTCGAATATGGAGCCATCTGGTAGTACTCCCTGACCCCAGCCTTGCTTTTCTTGACCTCTCTCGGTGGTAAGAGAGCACCACAGTCCACTAAATCCTGGACTTTGTTCAAAAGCTCGGAGCACTATTTGTTTTGTGTCCTTTCTCTCGATGGTAGCTGCAAAACATGTGCCTTCATTCATCTAACTCTAATTTTGATCTCTCTGGAAATCTTATAGCTTCTTTCTGCACTAGCCGGGGGACCAAGATTTCTAGGGTAATCGGAAGTTCGGTAAACCTCATTCCTTTTACCCAGTGTTCTCGAGATTTGGTTTCCCCGGCCCCAATCTCATGCTCTGCTTGCAGACCCTCCTTCCTCTTTCACTTCGTGCTATCTTCCTTTTGACTCCAGCTACTGTCTTTCTGATTTCTTTTTTAACTTGTGTCGATCTCTAATACTCCCATCCTTTTTCTGACCACCTCCAGCTGTGGCTCCGTATCTTCCACTATTCGGAATGTATCGGCCCCAATCTCTAATACGCTGACCTCAACCACTTTTGACTTTTGCAAAGACACAACCGTAGCCGGTGCATCTGTCGTTAAGTCTGTAATCAATGAAATATGATCAAAGCTGCTATCCTCAAACAAAGTGTTGATAAACGGAGGTAACAGGTTGCTCTTGACATTAGGCTCATCCGAACTGAAGCGAATTTTCTTCTTGTCCAGGAGATCCTGGATTTCATGCTTCACACGATGACAATTCTCGGTGGCATGTTCGACTTGTTGGTGGAAAGCACATCGGGTGCCTCGGACCGCAGCCTTTTGATGTCACTCATTCAACGGGAAGACGATCGGTAGGTTCAGCAGCCCTTGGTCGACCAACGGCTTGACCATCTTGGAATAACTCATGGGTAATTTGTGAAATACCCGAGTTTTTCTCTACTGGAATGGTGCTCTGGGAGCCTAAACCTCCACAGCTTGAACTTATATTGTCCTTGGGGCCATCCCAACCATGATCTGACCAGGAAGCTTGTTCTCGGCTTTGCTAGCACTTCGACTCTTCTCTTGGCCAATCGCTCAAACTCGTTATCCACATTCAGTGCAAACATGATCTTCCAGTAGTCATAATGTAATTTGGACACTACAGACTGTATCTGCTCCTCCTCACTCATCTTGTGAGAGACCATTCGGCCCAATGTCCTCCACCTAACCACGTAGGTCATAAACTTCTCTCCTAGAAACTGTGACAAGTTGCTTAACTGGTGGATGGACGCCCTTGTGTCGATGTTGTAGGAATAGTTAGGCTTGAATGCATTACACAGGGCCACAGGATTGGCAGCGATAACTGGTTATAAGTTAGCATACCATCGGCCGACTATCCTCATTAAAGACTCGGGGAAGAGGCTGGTGGCTAGCTCTGTAATGATGTTATGAACCGTCAGCTATTTGTTGAAGTGTCTGAGATGATGGTTTGGGTCAGCAGTCCCATCATACTTCTCAAGCTTGGGAATCTTTATCTTCTCCCCTGCCTGCTGATACTGGCACATACTTCCTTCCTTGAACCCTTGTGTAGGTTCATCTTTTTTCATCACCACAGACAGCTGCTTGGTGAGTTTAGCAACTTCCTCCTCCAATGCCCTGACCTTCTCATTCCCGACGAATGAGGTTTCCTCCCAGCTCTTCTTCTTCTCAGTTCCTTCTCGTGAGGAATCTTCCTCTTGTTCCGACAGTAGTCCTGATCCTCCTCACTCAGGTGCTCGAACCTCCCTCATCCTCGCTCTCTACCAGGAATTCGAACTCTTTATCCTATTTCGGAGGGTCCTGCTCCTGCTCCTGCTCCCCTAGTTGGGGACGGATTTGGCGGCGTGACTGAGCGGGTCATTTTCTCGGAGAGTGTCTGGTGACCGCTCTCTAGTTTGTCCACCTGTTCTATTAGGGTGCTAATCTATGTGGCTAGGCATCAGACGACACTAATGACCTCGTCGTTTCCTGACTAAGTTGGCTCCATCATTTTCCTGACAAATCTGTTGTGGCTATTTCTTATCCACGGACATTCAGAAGAAAACTAGGGCCTTCAGGACATTGTATTTTAATGCATGACATGCTCATTATTACTTAAGTGGGGTCCAAAATCTTTACAACCCGTGTCAAAAAATATTTTTATTTTTACGGAGGGGTCATTAAAAATGACCTAATCCATTTAAGGGAGAACTTCTTGTTTTCCTTAAAAACAAGGTTTTGACTATTTATGTGCATGTATGCATGATCTGTACATGAGATGAATGATCGTTAGTTTAATCAAAGAATTTTTCTAACTACAAGGTTCGTGAATAGAATCATCTCTTTACTCACAGATTTTTGCGCTTTCGGTGATTTCGGGAGTAACGGGATTATGCTTTTTCACGAAAAGAATTTTAAAATAGGAGCTCCTAATTTTTAAAATTGCACTTAGACAATAACATGGAATGAGGTTTTTATTTTCGCATGTACATTCCTCACCTTTTAGGAATTATCGATAATTATCTCATCCATCGGGTGTCGAAATAATACAAACTAATAGTCAAAACTAATTTTATCAAAATTTGTTTTCCCATACTTCTAAGGATAAATATTTTTACCATTCTTACAAAGGGAGTAGGCCTTTTATTTTTCATGGCTCGAAAAAAAAATTCTTTTCGTAAGTTTGATCCATTAGGAATCATTAACGTTCAATTCATCCCTCGGATATTGAAATAACACAAACTATCGGCAAAAAAACCATTTACAACATGTTTTTTGCTTCTACTCCAAGGATGAAAATTTTATAATCCTTATAAATAGAGTGAGTATTTTCTATTTAAAAACAACGTGAAAGTTCATATCTCCAAAACGTTTGAAAATGAGACAGGACATTTTCAAAAGATTTTTTGGTTTTCCTTCTCAAATGCATGAGTTAAACACATATAAAGCAAACAACACACAAGTGTTATACTCCAGGTCATCCACTACTTCATATAGACCTAGGAATTAACTTATTCGTTGGTATAGTTCAGGTTTGGCAAACTCGGGTACGTGTGGACAGTTTCGATGGGCTCTCTGACTATAGCAAAACATCGTTAATATACCCAATGAGTATAAGGTCATGAGTGGATCAGGAATATATACCGATCATTTAAAAGGTGATGTATACGATGTTTCACCGCCTTAAACCAATTATGTTGCTCGAATGGAACAGTAGATCAATACACATCCGTCTCTGGTTAACACGGGGATACACACACACGAAACAAACTTTTATATTCAATTTTAAGGAACAAACCGAGTATTCTAAAATAAGAAAAATTTACATGTTTGTGAGTTATTCCTTCACTGTCCCAGCTGAGTCGCCATTATGATGTCCGCAACAATACGATCAACCACAGATGAGGTCGTAAATGTCCATATTGGCGCACATCACTAACTGCTTACTGGGTACACGTCATTTATCCGAGTCTTCCCACGACTTCTAAAACTGCCTTGGTTAGATCCGAATAAAATCAGTAGGAACTCACCTTAAGGGGGTGAACATGTTCAAGTTGCCACCTCATTTATTTTAAAAGGAAAAATAAGGAAATCCACAACAGACTTTATCGAAAGTCCAAAACAGCAAGAGATTCTGATTTTAAAAATCTTTTCATAGTTCAGAGGAATGGGTACGACAAGGGAAATGTGTTAGGCACCCCGATTCGCCCAAGTCCAATACTTGGCCTTCACCCGGTTGGTTCCTTAAATACGATTGAACAGAAGTTTGTTCATAAACTCTAAAATGCATGGCAATGCAACAAGAAAGACCTTTGATTTTAAGTGAACGTGTGAGGTGATAAAACAACACTCATTTCCAATTTTAATTAAGGATGTGAGGTGATCTACCTTGCTTAAGTGGTCATCTTAGGACATCTTAAGAACATACGGGTACATGCATATCTTATTCTAAGATTGGTGCCTAATCATATATATGCTTCCTGCGGGTACATGCTTTGTTAATCTTAAGGATTGGCTAACACAAGTATTCAAGGGAATTACATTAATGAAAGCATTTAAACCTTTTATTTATCATTAATTACAAAAAATTGACAATAAGTAAACCTAAGAGAACTAAGTCTTCTCGGCCATGCTCCATCATAGTGGTTCCTGCACGTTATGACATTCATTCCCTTGCACACTTAACAAAAACATCAGAAGCACGAAATAAATGCCAGAATGTAAATATGTAAATGAAAGATGGATATTTAAATAAATGAATTACAGCATAACAGAGGGAATTTAGCAAACCAACATGACCTGTTGACCGAGTCTAGTAGGTTCCAAGACCGAACCCAAAGGGTTCTCAGATTTCTGTGGAAGTTCTTTTAGGAAGCGAGTTTTTTTAGTCAAAACAAACCTCGGGACCTAGAGTCTCCATCAACAGGACAACTGGCATGCGTCAGCCTCGGACCAACCAAATAAAAGGCTGACATGAAAGTGGAAACACCAACATGTCCTTGGACCTAAAAGCTGAGAACCGAGGACACGTCAGTCTCGGTCAAGTCTCACGTATAGAGAACTAATGTTCTTACATGGCTCAACAAAGGCAAAACAAAGGTCAAAACAAACTGCCAACGATTCCTCGGACCTACAAGGGCTAAGAGCTGAGGATACGTCGGTCTCGGCCAAGTCTCATGTATAGAGAAATGATGTTCTTACATGGCTCAACAAGGAAAAAACAATCAAAATCTTGAAATAACATGTTTTTTTTTATATATATAAAAGGAGACATAACTTGTCTCTGGGTCTCAGACAAAAGGGTTTTCCTTTGTTTGGGTGCTTGGCTGACTCACCAAACAATAGTCTTTAATCTCGGATCCTTTACAAAAAGTCACCATGGATAAGGGCTAAGCACTGTTTGTTTTATTTTTTAAAACCTTCAAGGTGAAAATCAACAATATGTCAGGAAGAATGAACCAAACTCAACACTGAGAGCATCCAGACTTGGCTTAAATGACATCTCTCTTTATTATCTTAAAGGAGAGTCATTCAACCTTTCCCAATGGTGAATATGATATTTCCCCATCATTCTCTGCATCATAGTAAGCCTCACTATAAGGACCTAGCAAGCCAAATGAATCATTCGGATGGGGAAACCTACAGGAAAATAAAGACAGAAAACAAATAACTTAACAATAAATAAACTTATCTACAAAATTATCTCAGTTATAACTTGATATCCAAAGTCAAATAAAAGAGTTATTACCTTCAATCTTGGATGAATGATTAAGATGATCTAACCTACCAAGTTTCTTCCGATACTTAAGACTTCTCAAATTCACAGAAGCAAACTATTTATCTCGAGTTTAAATCTCTTAATTCTTTAACTCTCAAAATGATGATCCAATTCTAAACTTCTGATTTTTAAACTGCGAGCTCATCTATGAAAAAAACCAACCACTAACCATTTGGAGAAGTGTTCCTTATATAGGGGTCATTCTCAACTCTCAGCCCTTGGTTCAACAAGTGATCCAAGGGTCAAGGGAGCAGGTCAACAAATGGGTGGCGCCGTCTGACACACGGCGCTGCTAATAGGATTGTCTATTCTGGCCACAGCAGGATATCCCCAGACACAATGGAGTTGTCACTTCTGGTAGGGTTGGTACAACAACCCTTGTAGACACTTGATTCAGTGCCACCTCGCGAACAGCGTCACCGATTCTCAATGATGAGAATTTACCAACATGGTTTAGTAAGAAGATGAGTAAACCTCAAATCTTGGATGAACAAATGTCAAAATATTTTAATTGCTATTGTAGCATATTGGTCAATGCCTTAGTTTGAGGAGTGAGAGTGCTAGGTTTGAATCACAAGAGAAACCCTAATTTTCGCAACTTTTTGTTTGGAACCGTGCAAAGCCGCTCGGTCCCCAACAAGCTTCCACAGGACCAAGGAAGCCTTCTTTTGTCCCGAGGAATCCTTCCTCTGTCCTCGATGGGGGCGGATATGGACGGATTTTTTATAAGCTTGAAAAAAAGTAAGCCCGAATTCTCAGTCATCGGATTAAATTCAATGGCTGAAATTCACGGAAATTTTCCTATAAATAGGACCCCTTTTATTAGGTTTAGGCATTCAATTTTTAGAAGGAGAAATTGGAGACCAATTTTTAAACATTGAAAATTAGGTTGAGAGTTACCTACGAAAATTACAACGGAAAAGAGAGAGTGGGGTTGTAGTTAGAGAATTGTAAATTCTCGGAGTGTTCCACCTTCGATCATCCAAGATAGACAGTAAACACTTTTTATGATCAAATGTATATCGTAATTGAGGGGATTGGATGATCAACTCATTCCAATTTATCTTTCTTGTTTATTCTTGATTTTCTTGTTTTTTTTTTTTTGCATTCTTGACTGATTTCTTAAAAATTTTATTACTGTTTCTAAAATCACGGAAATCACACAATATCTAGCCATTTCCCATGGCTAGACTCTGTAAAAAATTTAAGACATTTCGTTCACGTTTGATAGGCCGATCGAGCCTCCAAATATGGAATCGAGGAACTGTCTGACATTGCATGCATGCATCTGTCCTCTATTGAAAAGGTCATAACTTTCTGAGGAAAAGTCTGAATTGTTATTTTATGCTTAAAGAGTTAATTATTACTTAGGTATTGATGTTTGCTGCTATATTTTACCCTTAATTTTCCTCTGATATATGGGATGAGTTTCGATTAATTTGCCAAAACGGTTTTCAGGTTACTAAATGAACGGCAGATTGAGATAGGCTGAGATAAATTATTTGTTACGAATAGTCAATACCTATTTAAATTTTTATCTTATTTTTTTTCCTAAAAGTAGCATATTTTGCAAAATTTTTCTCTTTGGTTTCATCTCTTAATGGTTTTTAATTAATAGTTATGATTTTTTAAAATCAGATATCTCAATATGACTGCCCTAATTTGATTGATTTATTTTACCATTATAAAATTGTTACTGACCTTAGATCAGTAAAGGACATAGCTAGATAATTGATTGATTAAAGTCTCTGAATTTTTACAGAACTTAACAACATATTTTGGCAAGCCAATTGATGATTAGCCATTGCCTCTGCATTGTTGGAATTATTTTGAGTATTTACTTGAGTTTGCATAGAGTCTTACATTTGCATCTTTATTTTTCTATAAATATCTTGTGCTACTGACATGTCTGATAAATGTGCAAGGGATGGATTCCATGGTATGGGGGAATCACTATGATGGAGATAGTCCGGGAAGACCCTAGTTCCATTTAGGTTTTACTATTCAGTTAATATTTTTGGGTGCCGATTATTCTGTCAGGTTTTGCTTCTTTCCATTCGTTTTGGTTACCGATTGTTTTGTCGGTCATTTATTGTAATAAGTAGGAAAAATTTATCTACTTTAAAGTAAACTCTATGCATGCTTGTGTGAGCCAAGCCTAGGAATAGGGAAGCAAGAACCCCATGAAAAGACTTATGCATGACAAGGTATCCAGCCCAGGATAGAATGCTTGAACCCGTAGACGCTTAAGATGACACAAGATAACCATTTAAACTAGGTAGATTACCTCACATGACTAACTAAAATTGGATTTGAGTGATTGCTATATCACCTCACATGCTCAAGTAAAATCAAGGGCGTTGCTTGCTGCATTGTCATGCATTTAGAGATATTAGGAACAAACTAGTGATCAAACATGTTCAAGAAATAAACCGAGTGGAGACCAAGTTTATACTTGGGCGGATCGGGGTGCCTAACACCTTCCTCTTTCCGTACTCGTTCCTCCGAACCCCGCAAGATTAATTAAAATCGGAATCTCTGGCTATTTGGACTTCTGATGAAGTCCCTTGTGCGTTTTCCTTATTACACTTTCAAAATAAATGAGGTGGCGACTCGGACATGTTCACCACCCTAGAATGAGTTCCTACCGATTTTATTCAGATTCGACCGAGGCAGTTTTAGCGGCCCTGGAGAGGTCTGGATAGATGACGTGGACCCAGAGCGGTTAGTGATGTAGGCCAATCAGAACTTTTACGACCTCGACTGTGACCGATTGTATTTTTTGCGGACATCACAACCCTAAACTAGCTTTCTTTTTAGATTGATCCATCCAAGACTAAAGGTTTTAGACTTCTTCTCTAATACTAAACTAGCAATTGAATTCATCATTAAGAACTGGTAACAACAGGCTACCACCGTCTGAGCACTGGTTGGCCAAAAGGGAAGAAAAATAAAAGGGGCCGAGAGGCCCTCGGCCTTTACCTGCTCGGTCTCCTCTTTTGGGCTCTTACCTTCTCGGACTTAGCTCCTCGGCATGGACCTGGTCTGGGGAGTGGTTCTCTCATCAGCTTCATCCTTCTCGGCCTTGACTCATCAGCATAGACCGGGTCTAGGGAGTGGTTCTCTCTTGAGCTTCAACCTGTAATACCAAGTAAGAAACTAAGCAAGCTAGCCGGATGGTAGCTCGGCCTTAGCCCAGCCTCAAAAAATAAATGTATTAAACATTTAAGGCAAAATCAGTTAGCACAGAATCAGGTCTTTACAAGCATCCGGCTAGCTCACCTTAGTGATATGAAACATATAACATATGAATGTGGTGAGTTCAATAATTGAGTGAGTGAAACCACCATCTATATGGTGCCACCTTCTACAAAATGCGGAACAAAATTCTACAATTGATATAATATGTCATACATACCAGATGTGATGTTATCATCACTAGAATGAGTATCTCAATACCCTACATCATGTTTCAAGTATATCATGTTCTATCCAGGTCTTATTAACTAATAATATTTTCGTGTATTAGTTATGGTTTTATATCATATTCAGATTCAGAATTATCTTATATGTCACTATTCATATTCGTATACACATATTAATTTTTACGTACTACCACGCTATTCAAGTACTATCAAGTTTACATCTTTTGTTACTTCACGTTTTGATCTTATCTTTATATTTATGCATGTATAATCATTTAGTCAACAGTTCAATTACCTTATATTACACATGTATGATAGCATAGATCAAAATTTTCTTTAACCCATCACGTCATTATTCACGTCCTACTTATATATGTTATAATTCGGATATTTATTATTGGTGGTACTTTTACCAACTTAGGGCATGTTTGACATGTGCTTTTAAGTGGTCAAACATACTTATAAGCCAAAATCAGCTTTTAAGAAGTGTTTGGGCAAATACTTTAAAATTGAAAAAAAAGTTAATTTGGGCTTTTAACAAAAAGTTTGTTCGCCCCTACTTAATGAAAAACGCATAAAAGTGTTTAAACAATTTATAAAATTTGACTAAGAAAATTACTCTTGTACCCTCATAAAAATAACAATATTCCAAAAAAAACATAAACTTAGTCTAATCATGTTCGAGGCGTGAACGATATAGTTAAATATCTCCCAACATGTGCGACTCCAGGATCGAACCTCCGACCACTGGGCCAAAAATCGTCTGGGGACCAACTTGCTTACCACTGGGCCAACACGTTGTTGGTATTACACTGTATTCCCTTACATATGCTATTGCACTATTTCAAATCACATAAACTTACTTTTACCTTTAAGTGAGAACGAGTTATCAGACTGAATTATAATCACATAACCTGACTACATCATATTAATTATATTTTTATCCTATATTTGTTATGTACTTTCAATAAATGAGTAATTCCTTTCATCGAATTTTGTATATTATTATTTTACTTTCATATTACGCCTTGCATTTAAGAGTGATAAGCTGCACAAGTATCTTAAATGCTCATGTAGTAGTTATCTTGTCATATACCAGGTTTAAATCTACATCTTCATGTTATGTAATTAAGTTTGTTATATTATATCCTTGTCAGATTTATATTTGTCTTTTACTTATCATTTTATTAGTACAACTTTGGACTTATCTCCACGTGTTCAGTAAACAATCATAAGAGAAAATGTATTCCAACTCAAGTAGTTCGGTAGTCCTATGTACTTATTTAATTCATATTATTAAGTTATTACTAACATAAAATCACGAATGTAAAATAACCATCTTATTATGCTCTCATTCATATTTAGACTTAATTGTTATGAAATCATACTTTTATGAATCTGATTAGCATATTTTAGTGTGATCTATCGCATATCGGGTTATTCAAACATTCTAATAAACGCATAATCATTACACACCAGTGAATAAGATATGTCCAACCTATTTGGTATATCAAATCATGTCATCATGTTAATGCTTTTATATGTATACAGGAAATCAAAATAATCATGTTAATACTCGCATATCATATGCAAAAAATCATGGTATAGCTATCATGTTACCATACTATCATGTTATGTATATTCCTAAAATCTTCAATGCAAAACATGTGTAATTCATATGCATGTTTATCAAGTTATGTCTCATTGATACATGTCCGATCTCGTATTGTCTTTATAGTCCATATCTGGACTCAGAAATCTAAGCATATCAGATCATATAACGGGGGAATCATCTACACTTGTATCTGTAGTCATACTGACCATATCATATCAAAATAACCGGGCAATATATGGAATATACGAATCCGAGTGAGGTGGGTTTAGCTAGTACTCATACCTCAATATCAAATTATCTCATGTGTTGGCCAACACATGGATTCTGAGTTCTCACCTATCTTCATGTAAGAGTAAAACTGTGTACACCGTGCTGACATACCCCTACTAGCTAGGGGATTCCACGCCTAGTGTTTCCCATAGGATTATTAAAATTGAGCTCTGTCATTATCCAGTGACGTCAGTTGTAGAATACCAGAATTTTATGCATATGAAAACATGTACATGTCATATCATATTATAGTATGCTCTACATGATTTCGATCAGGTAAGCCAATATATTAGACCAGAAAGTTCATGCAATGCACATTGCATGTCATGTTCTTACCATGATTGTCTGATTCATGTTATACACACTACAAAAAAATGTTTATTAAGGACGAAGTATTAGGGATGGCAGACACGGCCGTCCTTAATAATATTAAATTTAGGTACTATTTTACCTTTCTTGCATAGCCATTCTTAAAAGAAAGCAGCCTCAACACAACTTGTGGAGTCTATTAGAAGCATCCATTGTCCAGCAAAAATTGGAACATAGGTAAGTTGATATTCTCCCCGATTCATCTAGTCCATTGACGAAGTTCGGAAATCTGCATAAATTTTTTTGTGAGATTTCTTGATTTCCCTTAAGATTCTTTCTCTTTTTTTGATTTTATTATCACTCTTTTGCCAATTGATTAAACTTGAATGTCAACAAATTACTATTCATAAGTTTCTACAAATTTTCATTGATTTTATTTAAGTTTGTCGTGTTTGTATGAAATAATGTATAAGTGGTTCTTAATTTGTTGATTTTGTTACATATGTAGTTAAACACTAGTATGTTTTTCATTTTCTCATTTCAAGATAATGTTATCGAGTTAGGGAAATAAGTATATAGGTGTTTAGATGTATTGATTTGGTTACATATGCAATGTTTGAGAGGTTTTAAGATAAATTTTAAAATTTAGAGATTTTTATACTATTATTATTTTTATCCAAGTGTCAAAGTATATATGCCTAGTAAATTATAGTGGGTTTTGGAGAAATATGTATATGTAGTGTTTCGCCAAAAAAAATCTGTTTCAAACCATTTTTCACTAAAATGTCTACTCGTGTTGAACACCATGTTTTACAAATAATGTTCAAAATAAGGTTGAAATAATGTATTATGTGTACTTTTTTGTAATACTAACATAGAAATTATGTATTGTGCACTGTAGAATAATGTGTGTAACTTTTTTTTGCCAGTTCTGTAGCAAGAAAGAACAATTCACAGTTAGTTCAATTTTCAAAATATTAGTATGTACTCTGCTTATTTGTTTTGTAATCACCTTTATTTATATTTGTGTGATGGTTTGTTTCCAGTAATTGAGGTGGAACAAGCTACAGGATATCATTCCTCCAGAAATTTGTGAACTTAAGAGTCTTACACATCTGTGAATAATTTAACCATTGCATCTACATATAGAATGGGCTACAAAATACTTTTCATTTTTCCCTTCATATATAAGAGTTTCTCTTTTTAATGCCACTTGTTATAATAACCATTTGTATATGTGACTCAGTGTGCTTTACTACATATTTTCAACGGTGTCGGTCGTAATCGTTTGGTGGGAACTATTAGGGAACTCACGTTGCTTTCCATCTCTTATCAACCTGTAAGTTGATCAACTTCAAAAATTCTATGCAACTAATATTTGTATTACATCTATAGTACTAACATTTGAATAATGTTATTTGTTACTCTTGTATTTACCTTAATAATAACTAATTTATGGGAGGAATTTCGAGCCAACCTCATGTTATTCATTGACAGTTATCTTGAAGTTACTCTTGTAATTATCTTAATAATGCTATTTGTTACTTTTGTATGCATCTCATTCCTCCCAATTTACTATTATGTTTCTCATTGACAGTTTCGCAAGGTTCGACTTTTTTGAGCTAACCTTTAAAGCTACATTCTTCTTTTGACCAGCCTTTAAGATTGTGTTATTGTTCTTTTATTTTCTTTTTTCAAGGTTTCATAATGGACAAACTACATTAGTTGGATTCATTGGTATGGTGATTGTTTTGATTTAAAATTACAGCTATCTTTCCCTTTACTTCTCCATGTAAATTTTGTGTTTCTTTTTTTTTTTTAGTTGGACAACGAAGTATTTGTCTTTGAGTGTGTAAACAATTTTTAGCATTTATTTTGCTTTAACCTTGAAAAGATTCTTGTATTTTCAATATAATGATAGGATAAACATTTTCTTTCTGTACATGATATTTTTTTTTGTATTCTATTTTCAGGTGAGAAATAGGATTTATAAAAAGCTTTATAAACTTTATTTTCGGATGAAGTTATATTGTATGTTAACACTAAAGCGTGTGAGCTGGTGAATGACGAAATTCCGACCTTGGTAGGTAAGTTGGTGGGTGATGAAGGGGGAGAAAGAGTGGAAAGCTTGCACAATGCTCAAACCATAAGTTCTTGTGACAACCAAATAGAGAAAGATGGACTGTAATTTTGTTTTATTTGTGGACTCGGATGAAAAGTATCTTCATGCAAATGAGTTATTTGTGGTGTTGTATAATTAATAACTGTTTGCACTTGAGTAACTCGTCTCCTTTGTCTGTTTTAGTGTGATTTCTTAGTTTGTGGATTTAACAAAGGTTGGACTATCTCAATCAATTATTTATTTGTGTTTCACTTTTTTGATAGGTCATTGGATGAATGTCTTGGGATGCTCATTTTAGGTGAGCTTGGCTTCTCTTATTTTTCTGATTATATTGTCAATTATATTTGATATGTAAATACTACTGATGCAACTTTAAATATTTTTAATTGGGTATATATGATTTCCCCATTCACTCCCTCAATTGAGAGATCATCATCCCTTGTTGTCCACATAATCAATGAGGACTTAAGCAAATTATAGCTTATTCATCACTAGAGAATGTGGGTTAAGTAAAAAATTATTTTATTGTGTGTTTTAAAATTCATCTATATTCTTTTTTGTTGCTTTGTGATATTAGATTAGAAGTTTTATTTTTGTTTTCTTCAAGGTAAAACTTCACATCTTTATTGTTAATAAAATAATATTTTTCATGTAAATAATTGTTTAATTTTCTCAGATATTGAGTGCTTATCTAATGTGGAATGTTGTAACCCAATAGCAGCACTTGCAATATCTTGTGGATCACATATATTATAGTGGCGTATACACTTAAAGCTAATGGTTAACTTAGTAGCTATATTTGTAGAAGGTGTTGTAAATATCAAATATTCTTGTAGAATTATCAAGAGCAAGTTAATGAATTTTTGTAAAAATATTTATATCATATTGACTGAAATAAATGTTACTATTAATTTTTTAATTTATATCATATTTAAATTATTGTTTATATTTGTTTTAATATTTTTATGAGTTTTAGTGAAATTTATTAGTATTTATATCGGCATATGAAAATAAAATTAAATATATAATTTAATTGAATAAATAAAAAATTATTAATTAAAACAATAGTATTAGGGACGGTTTTTTTTCCCGTCCCTAAAACATATAGGGACGGCATAGCCGTCCCTAAAAGTATTTGGGACGGGCGTTATTAGGGATCCCCATTGGTCATCCCTAAAGTAGTCTCTAAAATGATAAGGATGACAAAAACAGGTATTAGGGACGACCAGTGGGGCTCCCTACTCTAATTTTTTGTAGTGACATCACACTCATGCTATACATATGATTTATAGGTTCTACCTACATGCTCATGTCATATTTTATCTTAATCTTTCCAACATACCACTATATACTCTTATAACCAAATTATGATATTACAAAACTAATTTCATATAATCCAATTTAGCATGTTTATCAAATGTTCATAGGATTAAGTACAAATAATATATTTTAATTTACATAGATTATGTTTGTCATACGTGTCAAATGATTACTAACCAATTTTCTAAATTTGATAGAGCACCAATACAATTTCCTAATAAGACCCTATTTTTTCTTATTCCAAATAATGTCTAATATGCTTTACCTTATGCATACATACAAAACATGTAAACAAGTAAACCCACTCACTTATGTCCCGAAAACCTCCAGTTCATGCAGAATCCTTAACCCCTTTGTTCTTTAATCTTAACTTTCACGCATATAGAATTCCTCATTTAACCATACTTAATTCGATAAATACCTGTATATATTTAAATAATAATAGCATGTTGAGATTCATCAGTTTAATAATTTCTAACTAATGTTATTCAATACGTTCATAATTTCATTCAATATTTATACTTAGTTAAATTCAAACTATGTTTCATTATGCGCATACAAATTTCACTTAATTTCTAAATATCTATTAGACACCAGTAGATTGCTTAAACAACAACTCAACTTAATAGTTTATTTAAGTAACTAATTTATATTTAATATTTTTCATGTCTAATCAACACATACAAGATGCAAATAATATGTATGTTATTAAATACAATAGAACCACTCACCTTTGCTTCTTATGAGTAGTTTGATCACTTGTGTACGTAGTACTCATTCCTTTGATGAGTTGAATCTCCTCAATCAGAGTTTGAAACATATTTAAAATAGATCATAATCGTAAAGAACACGAAGAACACAAAGAACAAGCAACTGGAGCTTTGAGTAAGTAGCTCAAGCTGCTAAATTGAATTAAATTTGAAATCCACCATATGAGTGTTTATATATGTCATTTTGATCGTACGCACACATCTATACTGTAACTTACGACATAGATTATGCATAGCCGTTAGGTTCGCAATTAAACATACTATATGAATGTACTTTCGAAATTATCTTGTCACATATTTTCAGGTCTGCGAGATCTGTCCAATCGTAATACATGCTTAGTACATTTTAAATTAAACCGCTTAGCTTATCTTATTATAACTTATATCGCTATATTCGTTATTATGCCGAAAATACAAATATATGGTTAAATTAATTTAGCTCGTGTATATTAACCGGATGTTAATGCCGAATGAATCTGGATTAATCTCATTTTAGTCTATACTACACATATGTCCTTTCAAATTTTTTTGGCATGCTAGTACGTACCATCATATCAATACCAAAAGTACGAGCTAAACGCATTTAACTTAATTTAATTAGTTTAATTAAACCTATCTTTTCACTTATGATTAATCTTATTTAATTTTCCTATTACTTTAATTGCTAAACTTATCCACATGACATATTATTTACTTAAACCCTACCAAATGACAATTATTAAAAAATTAAGAATTATTGTTAATTTTTAGTCTACTAAAGTAAAAATTATATATAAGAAAAGATATCTAAAATTATAGTTCAAATATAATGAGGCATAAGAATACTATAAGAATCCTAGAAGAATCTAAGAATGCGACTCGTGTATGATTCGTTTAATCCTCCTCAAATGAAGAATTTGTGCATCATAGGGTGTGATACTATTAATAACTATATTGTAAACCTTAAAATAAATTTATTTTTTGTATTTTTAACATATAATATATCTTACAAAATTAATTTGAATGATTCATTTTCATTGAACGTATTAAACTTTTATTTGAATACATAATGTAATATATGAAAAATGATTTATATATAAATATAAAATGACATAAATTTAATGTATTAGATAAAAAAATAAAAATGTTTGTACACTTATATATTTCAACCACATGTTTAGTTCATGTAACAAATTGAACTTATTAATTAAGTTCCATCTAAATTCATTTTTTTACCAAAATTTGAAAATGTTTAATTCATTTAAAATCCAGAAAACATGTCAGCCATATTATCTTGGTCATTTGTACTCTTAATAAATATCATTTAAAGAGTACCAAAATTTCACTAAAAGAACTAAGGGTTTCAGCGATCGACTTAGTTGGTCGTTGAATATACGAAGTCGGTCGCTAATCGTTTCTGCGACCGTTTTGAAGTAGACGGTCACAAATTTAACGCCCGATGGGCTGTCTATGTTTTAGTGTTTGATTATGCGACCAAGTTCAAATAAAAATGGGACACACTTTGCGACCCACTTTAGTGACCGATAATTTATTCGCTAACTAGCTCCTTATTTAGCGACCGAATCATCGGTCGCTAAAGTGGTCTCTGGAAGAATTAAGGGCTTAATACCTTGACCAACACATCGACCCAAGCTTCGGTCGCTATGTTGGTCGCAGAGTATAGAGACCGAAATATCGGTTGCTAGAGTGGTAGCTATTACAGGACCACTTTAGCGATCGATATATCGGTCGCTATTATAGGTTCACTCGACTTCGGTCGCCAGTCGGTCGCTAATCTGGTTGCAGGGAGAAAATTTTCAAATTCAAAATTTTTCCAAAATTTCACTTGATATAGAAGCACATATATATAATACACCCATCCAGTATTGTCAAACTAATCAAACCAAAAATTTAAAGCCAACCAATACATTTCATTGATATATTTCAAAACAGTGTAAATTTAGATTTTAAGAGTTAAAACTATCTAAATTTTACATAGTAAGAGTCGAAACTTTTTATCCTATGGTACAACCTAAAATATACTTAATCTCCTAGATGATCATCGTCTTTCTGTCCGCCTTCCTTTTCGGTGTTATCATCATGAGCAGAATCAGCCTGTAACATAATCAACACATGCTATCTAAAAGTAGTTATCACAAATACTATTATAAACTACTATTTACATATTCATTTAAAACATACATCAATCATCTGGATATTTGGTTGTTGTGCTGCAGGCGGTGGGGCTACGGGCTATGTAGGGGGTAGCTATTAGACTGCAGGTAGAGCGGTTGCTAACAACTGTTACATCCTCTGAAAATCCGCAGCCAGGGCAGCAATGCGGTCATCTGTCGCTGCAAGCTCAGCTTTGGCCGGGGCTTCAAAGGCC
>JAYMTC010000036.1:0-18928 GCA_036897605.1 Melianthus villosus
CATTTCCTTGTTGTTACATGTTTCATTCCTGCGTACACAAAAAGTGAACTTCTATTTAAGGTTCTATAATTTTATGTTCCAAAAGCCAAAAGACATTGTAGAATCTTCATTCTACCAATAGATTTTTTCCTTTTTTTTTTTGTCACTCTAGCAATAATCACCATTTTTATGTGAGCTTTACAGCATAATTTCAGTCATGGATCCAAGTAGAAGTTGGGCTGCGAGATGGTTGCGAATTGGTATGCTGAACTGTTCTGTTTTCTCTTGTGCATATTTTGTTACTATTCCATATTTTGATTTGTTAAGATATATAAGATAAGATTGTTCTAGTTCCTCTTCTTCGTATCTCAATGTTTTAAGAGCTTAAAATTTGATCCATATTTTGGTGTTCCACAGTTGACTGTAGGTTATGTAGTCATCCATTTCCCCAATCTAAGCATACAAATAAGCCTACTTATCATTGTGGACTTGTGTACCTCGTATTTGATTTCACATGACAACTTCCAGTTGCTAATCACAAAGTGAAAGGTCTGTTGGGAATATTACCAAAGCCCTGTGGCAATTGTTCAGGCATGATTAGTTCCCTAGATACAAACTCAAATTAGTAATAATGCCTACATAAAAGTAACAGTGTGCTTAGACTAATATCTCTCATTGTGCTCGATTATATCCAAGAATAGCCTATTTTATTTGTCATATCTGATTAGTCTTGTTTCTTGTATATCTAAAGAAGTAGAACCTTTGTTTTCAGAATGTCATATTTATGCATCAAGAATATGAAGTGTATCAAGTGTTGTGAATATTGTCTCTCTAAATCTGCCTAAAGTAGCAAAATATTCTACTGTTGAACTTGTTAACTTGTCTAATCAAGATTTTTTTGTACGTTTTACGATTTTTGTTGACTATTCAGATCTTGAGCTTCTATATCACATGTTGCAGGCAGATTTGTCCCTGGTTGTTACACTCTTGCAGTCTCAGAAGCACTTTCAGAGGACTTGCAGGTTAGTATTTTATGTAGTTACCTTACAAATTATGATCGTTGAATGAAGGTGGTTACTTTTATTTCTAGGGTTTGCTAACACGTCATAGGGGCATTTGTTGATCATTCATAACTGGAAATATTTGCGTTGACTTTAAAATATATAGAACAAGTTTCAATACAAAACATTTATACTTCTGGATTATTAACATATGCCTCTGGGCATATATTAGCATTTTCCTTATTTATATACTTGTATTAGTAGCACAGTACCTCATAACAAATTTTGATATTACAATTTATTGATAATCTAAAATCTTGGTATTGATTATATGTATCTCATAGTGAGAGTAAGGCGGTTGTCAACAACGAACAATTTTATAGTACTGCATATTTCCATGTAATATGATAAATATTTAATTTTATTTTCATGTATTTGATGCAGATGTTATGTGAAGAGGAGCGTGTACAATATGTGCCACCTAAACGCTGATGAACTGATAGTTAGCAGCTGCATTATCAGATGTGTATAACAATTGTGAATTTATCTAACACTAGATTCACTACTTGTTGGGTGTAAACACTGTTAGTTTCTGTTGTTCATAGTGATATCAAGTTTTCAGAATGTAGTTTTGGTGTAGCCCTATCTTTTACTTGCTGGAACAATAAAAAATGTGACTTGTTATTCGTTTTCCTTTGCTTATAAAGGTTATATGATGCCTAAAAGAGCGAGCCAAAAAATCAATATTATTTAATTATATAAGAGACTCGAGTTCAACTAAACATTTAGAGTTGTTATTTGATGGGTTTGCGACATGATTTATTATTATGTCTGTAAGCATATAGTAAAAACTTATTTATTATGATGTCTCAGAATTTGTACATTCTTAAAAGTGATTGTTACACCGGTAAACCAGAATGGGGCAAATATTACCCAACTTTAAGATAGATAACGGTAACAGAATATCCCTACTGAAAGTGAAGAATATTCCAACTAAAGTTGGTAAAAAGTATGTGCCTCGAAAACCTGTGGTGGTGCTCATCAAACATGTGCTATCACTACTATAGATCTCAAATATCCACTTTCTCATTGATCCCCTATCTATTTGATAATAATGCTGCCTTTTTGCTGCTGACTCTTCCCACACTACACCCTTGACTGAACACAGTCTCCTTCATTGTTAGCGTCCCTTCTAGAGTTTCTTCTTGTTGGAGTGAATAAAGAGAGAGAATATCCAACAAGGAAGGGTTTTTGGTGTTTATAAGGTTGTTATTAGACTTTCTTGTTGCAATTATGTTTCTTTGGTCTGGATCTGATGCCATGCTGGTTTTTGCTACTTACTGTGAATTGGGTTTCGTGTATTTGTTAGGAAGATCATGTTGAATGCTTTTATGGCGCTAAACTCTGAATAGTTTCATCACTTGTTCCATGTAATTGAACTTATTTGATTAGAGATGTTCAATTTTGGGCTGCTTTGTAATAGCTTTGTGTTTGTGTAGCTTCGTGGGTGATTAGTAAGCAAAATGGCAAACATAGATATAGAGGGAATCATGAAAGACCTTCCTGACGATGGACGTATCCCCAAAACTAAGATTGTCTGCACTTTGGGTCCAGCTTCTCGATCTGTTCCTGTGATTGAGAAGCTTCTCAGGGCTGGCATGAATGTAGCTCGATTCAACTTTTCTCACGGAACCCACGAGTATCATCAGGAGACCTTGAACAATCTCAGGATTGCCATGCAGAACACCCAGATCCTGTGCGCTGTTATGCTTGACACTAAGGTCAGCTTTCCTCCACATAACCCCAGTAAGAAATATAATTCAATTGGAGCTTCTGCTGCTGAATGTTTTAGAAGAGATTTTTATGGTGATTGCATATCTGAATTATAGTTCGTAACCCGAAATATACGAGGAGTATTTTTCCTTCTGAAGTGGACTTGATATGGTCTGAACTTAAAGACGTTATTAAGGTAATTAGAGTTTCAACTATATGTTTGGTAATCAATTACGGAAAATGACTTCAACGAGCCCGGTGGCGGTATATATTATCCCTCACTTGAAAGCTCGTCAGGATCCAACTTCAAAAATTGACTAGGGGGCTTGCTTAAATTCACACATGAACACAACTTGGCCTAATTACTAGGCTTGCTTATTACATGTAATGAAAGTTAAGATTTGAATATGTTTCTTCGACCTGCATTAGCATTTCTTTCCCTTTCCTGTGTCAGGGACCAGAGATTCGAACAGGTTTCCTTAAGGATGGCAAACCCATTCAACTAAAGGAAGGCAAGGAAATTACTGTCACTACTGATTACAGCATCAAGGGCGACGAAGAGATGATCTCCATGAGCTACAAAAAACTGCCTGTCGACTTGAAGCTTGGAAACACCATCTTGTGTGCCGATGGAACCATCACCCTCACTGTCTTGTCATGTCATCCGGATGGTGGAACTGTTAGATGTCGATGTGAGAACACTGCAATGCTAGGGGAGAGAAAGAATGTCAATTTACCTGGTGTAGTAGTGAATCTTCCTACACTAACAGAAAAGGATATGGAAGACATCCTCGAATGGGGTGTTCCAAACACGATTGATATGATTGCTCTTTCATTTGTCCGCAAAGGATCAGATCTTGTCAATGTTCGTAAGGTTCTCGGAGCTCATGCTAAAAAGATACAGTTGATGTCAAAGGTATGTTTCACTGCTTTCCTGTTACTGTACTTACTCGTGTGACAAATAAATGATAAAGTGATTGCCTTAGGTTGAAAACCAGGAGGGAGTTATCAACTTTGACGACATATTGCGCGAGACTGATTCCTTCATGGTTGCACGTGGTGACCTTGGAATGGAGATTCCAGTTGAGAAGATATTTCTAGCCCAAAAAATGATGATATACAAATGCAATCTTGTTGGCAAGCCTGTGGTAACTGCAACTCAAATGCTCGAATCAATGATCAAGTCCCCTAGGCCAACACGAGCTGAAGCTACTGATGTTGCAAATGCAGTCCTAGATGGGACAGACTGTGTCATGCTGAGTGGCGAGAGTGCAGCTGGCATCTACCCCGAGCTAGCAGTGAAGATCATGGCTAGAATTTGTGTAGAGGCAGAATCCTCCCTGGACTATGAATCAATATTCAAAGAGAAAATAAGATCTTCACCCTTTCCAATGAGCCCTTTGGAGAGCCTGGCATCATCAGCTGTAAGAACAGCAAACAAGGCTAAAACAAAACTCATTGTTGTGCTGACTCGAGGTGGCACCACAGCCAAGTTAGTTGCAAAGTACAGGCCTGAAGTGCCAATTCTGTCTGTGGTTGTGCCAGTCATGACAACAGACTCGTTTGATTGGAGCTGCAGCGACGAGAGCCCTGCAAGGCATAGTTTGATATACAGGGGATTGATTCCTATGCTTGCAGAAGGGTCTGCTAAGGCAACTGATGCAGAATCCACTGAAGTGATTTTGGAGGCTGCTCTAAAATATGCAACAGAGAGAAGATTGTGCAAACCTGGTGATGCTATTGTTGCACTTCATCGTATTGGGGCTGCATCTGTCATCAAAATCTGCATAGTTAAGTGATAGTGTTAAGGACTTAATAATCAATTTTTAAATCATGCTAACACATGTTGGCAGAAGGAGTATATCATGGTTGTACCATGGCACATTATATCATGTGATTTGCTAAAGAAATAATGTATTTTCTCAATTGGTTACCCTATTATCTATGTTGCACTACTATTTTCCTATAGTTGCTTTGCCATACTATACTAAGGATCCGTTTTGCGACCCTTTGTCCCGTCCATTGTAGTACGTGTGTCGCCCAGGGCATAAGGGACATGATGACTTGACGTCATCTTCACCTTCCTCCGGCATATTACCGGCAGTCTGCTCAGGGTTCTAAATCCTCCTGCTTATCACCGGCAGTCTGCTCAGGGTTTCAAATTATACAGGCAAGGCAACTAAACACGAGGGTTGCGCTTGTTGCAGGACTTAACCCAACACCTTAAGGCACGGGAGCAATTCATTTTTAGGCTTCACTTCACTCTCCTCCGTTTCCTTCACTTGGTTGGGCAACAGTTCGATTGCACTTGCGTTATTTGCCATCTCAGTTTGGTAAGTCTCTCTCTTTTGCCTAAAAATTCAGGTAAGGGGTGTTCAATTTCGAGTGGAATATTAAGAGTTCGACTATATACACTACTGATTAATTTCACCTCTTCTTTCCCCTGAAGTGTATATGAAATATGCAGACTTGACTTCCCTATTCCGTGAAAAATATAAACTTTGATGAAGTTCGTTTGATACTTACATTCTTCTCTTTGAGACCATTGTCACAACATTTTGACTGCACTTCATCGCCCCCCTCAATTTGATTCTCTTCACATGCCGCTTCGCCATTTTCTAGATTACGGAGGCGACGACGACTATGGAGGAAGGAGGAGGGGGGCAGAATGGAAGAGAGGAAATAGGGTTTTTTTTTTCTCTCTCATTTCGCCCGTTAACTCTTAATTTCAATTAATTAACAAAATTTGTAGCTTTTTAAAAGTAATATTGTATTTTATGACATCATCTTATATATAATTTGTAATCGCTAAGGATATTTATAATTATTCCTCTAAATTATAAGATTTCATTGGATCAAATATTTTTAATTATTCATGAGATGTAGAATTTTGTATGGACTATATGCAATAAATGAGGGTTTTTAAAATTCTATATTCATGTTATTAGTTTATCAAATCTAAAATAATGCATATTTCAGTAGAATTTTAAATCTTAATCATATTTATTTTATAATATCATAAAAATAATAAAAAATAATGTATATGTGTATGTAATAGTACTTATATATTCTTAAAATATCATAGAATGTGTAAATTTTCCATTCAAACATGTAAAGCATAGGAAAGAGTGTTTTTTTTAGGATTTAGCATTTACTAGCATTATAACCGTAAATTTTGCAGATCAAAGGATTTCTTCAAATTTTGCAGAACATTACTTTCAATCATCAAAAACCCCCAAACTGGTTTTTCCCTGTTGTCCATTACCCTAGAGCCATTCAAATTGAACATGTTGATGATGAATGTGAGAATGTTGCTGGTGTCCCTCGTGATACTCTAAAATAAGCCCCAAGCTGCAGTTTTGGAGTATTTGCATTCTACTAGAAACTTACAGTTTATGGATGCTGAGAACATGAGTAAGAGAACTCGCCTTTGAAAAAGGTTGATGTTCAACGGTCCATTTCCCGGTTCTTGCGTTATCATCCTATAAATGAGTTTGAACTTTTCCTTGAGAGTTTGGGTTTCAAACCTTCTGAATATGATGCTCTTCTTCCCCTTGATATGATGTTTTGTTGCTTGAGAACTATCTGGTGTTGTGTAACTATGGGATCGTGAGAGATAGCGTAGGAAGGATTTATAGAGGAGAAGCACAAGTCTTTGGATGAGGTGAGAATTAAATCCCATAACTCTGCAAACTTTATACTCAGTATCTATTGGGAGATGACAAAACTAAAACGCTGTTTGATTTATAATTCCACATTCCGGACGGAATCACACTTCTATGGGATCTTTCTTAACATTTTTTGATAGGGTTCAGAAGCGCACTGCTGAGGGACCAAATACGAAAAACATTCACTAGCAATGAACCTGCTAAGGTGTCCTTTCCTTGTAACTGGGAATGCATCAAACAAGAAGAAGAGAGTACAACACCAAGCCAAGACATCAAACTGGAGGGTAATTTGAAATTTCTGATTACATTCTCTACAACATTATAGTTAACATCGTTCTGAGTTATTTATACAGGAGGCTGCCTGGCTTCGGCAAATTATTTGTTATTGTGATGTATATTTTTAGTTGATTTTCTATTGGACAGGATGCGGATTATGGGCATAGATGACCTCATGCCATATTAGAGATAGAAATAATCATATTTGGAGTATGAAGTAATATATATTTTTAATTTATTTTCTATTGAACAAGATGACCATTACGGCCATAAACATTATAATGTTTGCTACAACATTGAAATAATCCATGTTATATCGGGAATAGAACTAATCTTGTTCGAAATATGGGACGATAGATTAAACTCCTTTGGTTGAAGCTCGTGCGTGAACCAATTCGCTTATCATGAAGAAATACTTTGTTAACAGTCGAGTCAAGCTTAATTAAATTGAGTCATAATTAATCAAACTCAAGTGAGAGCTACCGAACCAAACTGGAGTAGCTCGTGAAACAGCTTTTGCAACTCTAGTCGTAGCCTAAGTTACAAAATTACTTAACAAAATTACTTCGCAGTAAGAAGGGAAAATTTTCATTTAATTTCACAAAGTAAAACCATCACAGCTCTTTTTGTTACATAATAATTTTACAAGCACTAACTTATAGTAAGCATATAGATAAAAAATCACCAGAATCTTTCGTACAAAAATTCCAACTCCATGCCCCCGAATCACATCCCATAATCATATCACAGCTACATGGGAGAGTATCATTGCTATTGTTTTCTCTTTTTTCCTGGTTTTGCAGTAACCAAAGATAGTTATGTTACCATTTTGATCTACAATGCTCCCCTTGATTAGAAAAGCTGTTCTTGGTGCTAGATACATGCAACTTACCACATAGTTACAATTTCTTCCTTGGGATTTTCTTCTTTGCGATTGGGATTGGTTCTTCTATGTCCATATATTCACCAGTTGTCCTGCAAAGTAAAATTAACATCAATGCATTGATTTTGATAATATGATGATTGTCAAGTTAGTCAATCGTAGCATATAATGGGGGACTTCAGAACTACCTATTATATGACAAGAAGGCATCGCCTATGGTCCCTATAACCTTATTCCGGACCTTCCTTACACACACCTGAAAGTAGATGGTTTTAGGGAGACACAAATAGGTTTGCATACAAAGAATATGTACAAAATAGAATATACCCACTTGCACTCGATCAATGGGACCAGCCTCAGGGTCTCGATTACGATGAATAACAATCCCATTGTCACATTTGTTTATGAAGTGTGCACTACCACTGATATCATACAGGTTAGGAGGACCCCCAATCCAATGTTGCAACTGTAAAACAAAGTAAAAATGTCAGAAGAAACAATATACAGAGCAATAAACAAAAGATTTGAATCAGCCAACCTGTCGAGGATGTGCAACAAACCAAACATGACAAGCATGATGTTGAGCAAATCGTTTGATCTGTGTAAGCATCTGGCTCACATACTCCGTTTCAGTCCTGTTACAAATAAACTGTAAGGTGAGAGAATGCACCAAAAAAATAAGATTTCAGAAAACAAAGGCCACTATGATATATACAATATAATGCAAATGTTTCCGATTCTACGAATCTTCTGTGGTCACAAAATGATTATTTCATTTCACCAATTCTCAGTTCCATGATTTACAATTGGTTTTGATTCTATAGGTCCGACAATGAAGAGTTTCAGAATTCCAACAAGTTCAAGATTACAAGTTGCTCAAATCCGACAATGAAATATGCTTAAGCAAAAACTCACTGGTTTGGAGGCCGCTGATGATCAAGCTCATTATATGGATCAATCACAAGTCCACGAACTCCGTGCCTTAAAACTGCGGATTTTGCAAGCTTCAGCACCCAGTTTATGCTTGGGAGACTTTCATTCTCACAACTGTTAGCCAAATATGAACAGAGAAAAGCGTTGAACGCAACTATATTTATATATTAAATAATGAACTTATCTGAAGGAAAGCAATACAAGAAGACCATACAAACCAAATTTGGTTGACTTGGCAATGTATGTTACAGGAAGTATAAAAAGATATTAGACATAGGCTTTTAGATCTATTCAATGAGTAGATCATTAAGGATGACATGTAAACTATTGCATATAATGCATACAAGTCAAAATAGGCCAACCAATAATTTAAGACCGAATGATAATGATAAACCATGTAATTTCTGGCATTTGTCTTCAAACAAAATCATAAAGCCCGTAAGAGCTACATTTCTAAACTCTCCACACACAGAGTAGAAAGCTATTAGTAGAACTTCAGACATACTTGAAAATCATGTGAAGAAGCACCACACCATCAAAAGATAAAGTTAAAAATAAACAAGCAAAAAAGTGAAAGCAAGTAACTTTCTGCATTATAACAAAATGCAATAAAACTCATAACTAAACCCAAACATTGAGAAAAATTAGAAACATTTAACTCACCGAATAAGATAAAAAGTGTCACTCAGCCATTCCTTCCCTTGCTGTAACTCCTCGACACTCATTCGTTCAACAGCTCCTCCATATCTAGAATTTCCAATGAAAAATCCAAAGCAAATATAAGTTAGATGTAAATGGACAACCATTTGCGCTCCAGCATATAATAATAACTGATTACGCAATAAGAATCTTTCAGAAAATATATAAAACTGCATATTAAAGACTACTTTTTTTATATGAGAAGATAAATTTCAAGCTCCAAAAGAATTTAAAGTTACAAAAACTGTCCACTATATTGCATGCCATTATGTTCTAACAGTAGAAGACTTTTATTTGCTCATAATATAACATTGTGTCTAGAGCTCACCTTCCATCAAAAAAGGGCTTTTTTATGTGCTTTTCCAAAAGCTTCCTTGCATGCTCACGAACCTATAGATTAATTAATGGGACACCTTAGATGCAAAACCCAAGCAATCAAGTACCTGCAAACAACCATGAAGTAGCTTACCTTGTTCTCCATCGAACAAAGTGCAAATCTCCAACCAGAACTTTCATTAATGTTGCATAAGAGAGCATCAATCCACTCACTCTTGCCTGAATTGGGTACCCCAGTAACTACGGTCAGCTCCCCTGGCACAACCTGATTAAATAGAACAAAAACATAATAGAAATTAAACAACTATATTTACTGAAGTCTTTAGAGTACCGCTATCATCAGCGAAAAAACTGGTCAATTACCAATCTAATCAGACTTGTGGGTCAAAGGAGAATCCAAAAAGAGCAAAACGAAGGTGCAAGCAAATCAACGGTCACAATAAAGATCAATAAAGATACAAATATTCTTAGGGCACAAAGAACAATAAGCTCACATTATATAGTTCATTCAGAGCCTTCCATCCTGTTGAGGCACCAAACTCATAACCATGAGTTCGATGATAATATGCATCAATCTCATCAAAATAGTCACTAAAGTTGAACAACCCTTGTATGGGATACAATTCTGCATTATCGATCATTTCCTTCAGGGCATCCGCTCCTAGATACATTAACACCTGTGAGCAGACAAAAGCGATGATACTAGTTGATATAATAATTAAATGTAAAGGTAAACTATATTATTTTCTACCAATGTTCTATATAATGAGATATTTTGTGAAGATTTGGCAACCGAATTATTTACACCATTCAGTTTGCTTGGAAAATGGGTGGCACACATTATGCACGACTCCAAAACATAAATGGCACATATTTTTTGAAAAATAAACTATAATTCGAGAGGTGATCAATTCACCACTAATTAATCACATGCATCCCTACATTGAGAATGCACGGAATACATGTTGATAAACTAGGTAAAACACTAATTAAAGGCTTGTGTGGTCATAACAATTTCGGAGGATATTTAAGCGTGCTAAGATATTGAGGCAACAGATTCGGGGAAAAAGACAATGTGATATCAAAATAGTTGTCAGACAACCTCCGTTTACCAATATAATGTGGAAAGTCGAAATCAATTGAAATTATATAGAGTACATGTCTTAAATGTTACAAAAATACAATGCCCATAACTTATTTCGAACCTCGTTTGCATCCTTGAAATACTCATTGTCATGTTTTTTAGGCCATCTGACTCGCCAGCATCTATTATCATGAAAAGGAAAATAATGATGGCAAAGTTGCACAAGGGATGTGTAACAGAGAAATAGCCACAAATTATCAAGATGCACTCATGTAAACCTTTCTCTTCCAACACGACGTGCAAGTTCTTCAGCTAAAGCTTGACCAGGTGGATCTGCGTCTGTAGCAAGTATTATTCGAGATGCCTGGCAATATTTTCAAGGGAAAGATGAATATAAAATGAACAAGAAGCTTAATTATAAGATTGTTTCATCTCATTGAAATCAACAAAACCTACTACCAACCTTATTTAGGTATTCCTTGCAGTTCCACAGATATTGATACTTCATGTCCTAGCTTTACATAATACGTTACAGGATCATCAAAAGCATATCTCTGATATGTATCAATAAGGATGAGAACGTATTTCTAAATCATAAAACGTAGTATAGCAATGTGATTACTGACAAGCACATGCAAACAGACATAAAAAGACCCAAAAAACTAAACAAAAGAAATCTCTCAAAAGTTCTTTATCCTATTCAAATTTTCAATTACCATTGGTAGTTTCTTAATTCATGTGTTACTATTTCTTATCATAATGATTCCTCATTCTGTAACTTACTCAAAATATAGGACAAACGAGAGTCACATCCCTTTTCACTTTAAATCTTGCAACAAACTAAGCCATAACTAAACATCAAAATTCAACCTAAATTTTAGTAACTTAAATAGTATAAAACAGTAACTATGTCCCATCCAAATCATTACTACTCCATTATATAAATAGTATATACTATATTATGTTATATTCCTGTCTTTTCTAGACCAGATCTCAGAAAGCAATAATATTTTTGAAAATTGTAAGTGACTGTTGGTAAATTCTAATGTAAAAAGCTAAATATTCGAAACATGAATCACAGCTAAACTTTTTGGTCATATTAATATTTACTATATTTATGTTATGTTTACAGACACTGTATATGGCGGGTAACTCTGTGATATGAGTATCTCATGGAACTTAACTCCCAAAGCCCAACAGTTTATGAAATCACTCTTCTATTTATTCTACTTGAAATTATATATAAATAGACGTGAATCATGAGATCCTTTATTTTCAAACATGTTCTTGGGAAGATGGTTGTCAGGAGATAAAGAAAATATAGATGATGGTGAATAATAAAATTTATTGTATAACTGTGTAATGACTTGACTTAAGTATGTATCTGCTCATGCTTTGCGCATCTATGGCCTTGACATATGTTAAAACTATAATTTTTGAAGTTGTATTTATGTTTATTGATATTTGTACAATGAAACTTATATATAGTTCGTAACAATGCATTATTTCTGTACATGTTTGCACAATGAAACTTGTATGATCAATGGCCTTGCCCTTTTTTTTTGGCAGGAATGGAAGTTATGTAAATGACGTGGTTTTCATGTTGGTATAAACATGAATACAAAAATTTATTGGAGTATAATGTGACGATTCTAAATTTTACATTATATGAAATTCTATTTCAATAAAAGTTTACATTATATGACTATTCTATTTCAAATTTAATTTTTTTTTATAACTTTTATGGTGTTCTTAATTACTGTTTGAACGTCCTAAACACGGCCCGTGCGCATCGCGCGGGCATAAGACTAGTTATCATAATGGTGGTTAATAGTCACAACAGCATAATGATACTTACATGATAAAACAGGAATAACTCAATTCAGGAATCAGTATATGTTCAGTTAATGTACAGACCTGCTCTTCAGGTGGTAAGTCCTTTGGGGAAACTGATGGGGGCGCACCATCAGGGACACTGACACAATTACGGAAACCAGCTTCTTCCATCGCAAGCTTGTCAATTTCTCCCTCAACCTATAATTAGAGCATGTTATATATCAACCGGAAAGATTATTTCTGGAGGAACTAAGTGCTTTCGAAAAATCGTTACAAGTGGAGTACAAAACACTAAAATAATTACTATAAAGTGATAATAATTCAGAGAAGTGATATGAAGTGAACGTACAATTATGATATCACTAGCTCCGTCAATATCGTCCAATCCATAGAAAATCTTTTCAGTATCTTTTTCCTGAAGTAGAAGCAGAATCATGTTGTATATCCACAGAAGTATTCCAAGAGCTACAAATGAACATATATTTTACATGCATAATAGCTGCCAAAGTAAAAAATACCGGTTTCTTATACATACGAGTATGAACATATTTGATAATTGTGGCATTGCTTAGAAATTTTAGACATCATGACTTAAATTATACAGACCTGCCAAAATCTCTTGGTAACGTCCCGATACTTGCAACTTACAAGCGCGCCCTTTCGGCGATAAGTAAATGCAATGGAAATCTGCCAATAATAATGATCTATTAGGTGGCACACATTTTATGCTTTATCAATTTATGCAAGAAATTTCATATACAATGACTAGGAACTGTTAATCAATTTTGGATTTTATGAATCATATACATCAAATTCTTATTTGCAACAAAATTACCAAATAGGTAATTTATGGTATACAAGATGTAAAAAACAACAGCATTGAGTAGGATGTAACCACTCATTTCTGACTGAATGGTTTATCCTTAAGGACAAATTAGCATCAAAGCAATTCTTATATCAATATTATTGTAAACCTGATCGCCGTCTCTTCTTTGCATAACATAATTCCTCCTCAATGTTTCTGCCGATATCATTCGCTCACCGAAATAAGCAACAAGCTGAAAGGAAAAAATGGTTAAAATCATAATCTTACAGAAGGAAAAGGAAAAATAGACTCAGCGTGAATTTTTTAATTAGAGGATCAGACATTAGAATAAGCATCCAGTGGAATTAGACAAAGAAGTATGGAAATGACACAACCCAATTGCAAGAGAAATATTGTCTGATAAACAGCAAAAAATGATATGAAGTTCATCAAATTCGCGCAGTCTGCAATAGTACAAATGAAAATCTTGGGTAGGATAAAAATAATGAAACCTAACAACCTGATGACAAAGTGGTTCTAGTTTCAGATCTTCCTCTGTAATTTCTCTTATTGGCTTTTTGACGAATGCCTTCGGACCTGATACGCTATCTGCAGAGGCCTGTATAATAGGACAAAATGAGAGCGTGTTAAAAATCAAGCTTAAAGGACAAAGTCGTATACCTTAGTGCTGCCTTTCCACCCACATTTTCCTCGAAAACATACCCACATAGCAGAACCCCTATGGTGGTCATGCCACAATAAGTATTGTTGAAATATGTCAGAAAAATATGGAAGAACTAAAGTTAGCAAAAAATATAATAAAATCGTACCCATCTTTGGTGATGAAAACAGATAAGCTCTTCTCCATTGTATCCCCACCTTCGCACTAACATACCATGAATAACCACAAAAGTTTTACATAAAGCAAAAACATCATTATTGAACAAAATGAAAAGCATGGAACCAAAAAAACAAAGATAATTACCATTGGACAAAGTATATGATTATACTGCCCAGTTTTACATTCCACACCATTAATGCCAAGGATGTCCATTTTCTTCTTCAAAGTCTTCAACTGAGCCTGCTCAAATGTATTCTCTCCCGGACTCTCCACTTGTACTATGAAAATCAAATACTTAATCAGATTATCATTTTGATGTACATGAAATCACACAGGCATCATTCCTTCTTGAATGTCAAACAAAGAACAGAATAAGGTTAAACTAGGCAACACATGTCTCTCTTTGCCCCTATTTCTAATATTTGGCAATAGTTTTCAAGGCTCTACAGGGAAAAACACAAAAAAAAACACAATATTCATGTAGAACGATTTCTATCCGAAATCGTTTTCCAAAAGCAACATTAACTTAATGGAAAAAACAGCATTTCGTATCAATGGAGAATTCTGAGAAATTCATGCTTATTGAATCAATAAAAAACCTTGTTTAAATTCTTAACAAAATGAATTCAAAGTTGGGTCGAGTGAATAAATGGAGTGTGTATATTATATAATATAATAACTATATAAAAACCTTATATCTGAATAGATTGAGTTCGAAAAATATTTCAATTGAACAACATAATTTTAAATACGCACAAAATAATTATCATTTCCTCTTGAAATGTAACAAACTAGAGGCAACGAGAATGATACCTGGTCTGGGCACACTAACATGAGAGACATAAGAAAGGCCGTTAGCTTTGAGGCACAATACTGGAAGAGTCTTAAATATGGGTTTTGAAGGAAACCCGAAAAAAAGGGGTTTACAAGCACTGAAGAGGGGCCTGTGCGAGGAATAGGAGGAAGAAGACGGGGCTAATTTGGGGGAAGAAAGAGGTCTGGTAATTAGAAGATGCTTGGTACCCATTATAAAAAAGAGTTTCTGTAAAGGTGGGTGAGGATGACGATGATAAACGAGCATCTCTTTCACTGGTAACTGCCTTTTCGGCTTTGCGTCTTCTTCTGCTACCTCAAGTGTGTTTCATGGGTGAGGGAGAAATTGAATTTTTTGGTGAAAATAAGCGAGTAGGGGTTTAAAGGAAGGGAAAGCCGTTCTTCTCCTATTGTGCGAATTTGAGGGGACCCTAACGGGTTATTTATATTTATATATTATATATTTAGCATTTGCAGAAAACAACTTGGCAATTTAAAAGCGAGAAAATAAAAATAATTTTATATTATATATGGTTTGTAAGTTATTAATTTGTGTAAAAAGAACTCTATTGGGTGAATAAATTATATTTATTGGAATGTAAAAATGTAGGAATTATAGAATTCTTCCATCATTTAACTTTTTAAATCTAAAATACAAAAAAAAATTTACACTGTAAAATTATTTTTATTAAAATGTAATTTTTTTCTTATAATATCTTAAAATATCATTGATATTTACCGTAAATAAAAATGTTAAAATAATAATAAAATTAAAAAAGATAAATAATTCTTGAACTATTAATATCTAAATTTGTATGGTATCCGTATTATAAACCAGAATTCAGAATAATATATTGTGTAATAGACCCCGGTAACCTCACATCTCCTTCTTGCCCCAGATTGAACTGAGATTATTCTTCCTTCTCTTTCTCCATGATTTCTGGTTTCTATTCGAATCAGACACAATTTTCACCATAATTTGTTGAAGATGTAAGCAGAGAGTTGCAAAAGTATTTGGGCAAAGGTAGAAGATGGCTGATTTGATTAAGTTGGTGGAAGTGGCTGATGCTATTTTTCTTTTGGTGATAAATATGATTCATATAGATCTCATTTTTTTAGATGCCCGTGTGGTTCTGAGTTGGAATCGTAAACCGAACCGAACCGAACCGAATCAATCCAATCTAATCCATTACTTAACCCAAAAATTAAATAAAACCAAAACATAATGCTGGTTGCGGTTTTTGGTTCGCACAGTATCATTTTTCATCTTGATTTGTTTATGCGTGTATGTTTCTTTCATCTTCAGAAATGAAAAGTATTCGAATTCAGAAAGTTATGGATGCTCCAAATATCATACATAATTTCACCGCAACTTTTGAAATTCTTTCTGGAACCTTTATATGAACACCCATGGCTTCGGTTGCGCTCGTGTTAATCATGTGTTTGATGGTTAGGTGAATCACCCCGATTTTTGGAGATAAAAAGGGTCAGACATATATGGATAAATCATATCCTTCTTGAATTCCAAATGTTTCGCTATTCATGGCAATGCCAGGATCCCAAATAACAATAACACTGTGAATTTGTGATACATGTGATTCAGCAGCTATTGGTGAAGATTTATGGGTTTTAGCTGACAATAAATACATCTTCACCGAGTACTATCAAATAGAATATTCGAATTTGAATGAAATAAAACATCTTCACCGGCCCCGTCTTTGCCCGGACAGCCACATCCTTGCCTTCATTACCTTTCAACCTATAAATTAGAGCAATATGATGCACTGTAAATCAAATCCTGCACCTTTTATACGATGTAGAACCTGTAGGCTTTGTGAAACTCCTTCCCCATCCCACAGAATTTGTAATCCTGTAATTAAGCTTTCATCAATATCAGGTGTTTTAACAAATGTTCCGTTCATACAAAGAATCTCGCATGAAAATCTATAAGCACCACAATCAAAGGAAATACATGGAATAGAAATGGGAGAATCAAACTAAGAATCTGCACATTGAGACATTTTGTCGAACAGTTGTTGGTCGACCTTCATCATGCCTAAAACAGTGTCATGTTCTTCTTTAATTTCCTCCCGAGCTTGTTGTTGTGAACTCTTCAAGAAGAATCTGAATCTTATTATAGAGAAGGTAAGCAGATGCTCTGTCCGAATTTATTGGTCATCTCATCTTCATTGAACCAAACTAAATCGTCCCTAAATTCCATTCCATTCCATTCCATTAATAAATGCTCTTTGAATTCAAGAACTTGGATGAAAGTACCAATGATATGAACTCACTCAATAACAAGAGAATAGAGAAGAGATAATCTGAGAAACATATACTAGGGTAAACATATGTTTTCTCATTCATTGATCTTTCACTACATCAGCTACACCAACCCTTTATACTAGGGTAAACATATGTTTTATCTAATCAGTCCTTCACATACTATTTTACTCATATTTACAGCCCAACTTAAATTCATATCATTGATCCTAGTGGGTTGGATGTGAAGGCCACTGAAGGAGAAGCGAGATTCTTGTACTAGCTTTGAGTCCATGCATGCAAAGCCATTTACTCTTGCTGCACATACAAAAATCAATAACTGAAGCAACCGCAAATTCTTATTATTATTCAAAACTTACTTATTTAACTAAGCTGAGTTGGTAAGTTGCTTCCCAACAGTATTCAACACATATTTAGAAATGTTTTTGCACTATAATATGTCAAATATTTTTAAAAAAAGATACAGATTTAGAACAAAAAAACCATTTTAAATAGAGGTTTATTATATATGTTTATGTCTATGGGTATAACATAAACATCAATTACGAGCACAATGCACGCTTGGAACTCCTGATTTTTTTATATTTAAAATAATTTAACCACCCTAAAGAAGACACAACGAACATGAGCTGATAACGTCAGCGACACAGAAATATTGGGAAGGGCTAGGGCTGGCTCAAAGGCAATGACCAAAGAGCAAGAGACATGAAACAAAGTTAAAGTTGCCAGAGAAACGTTCCATGATTTGCTTCTCAAATGCTATCAATAATTTATGAAGATGAGATGAGTGAAAAACATTCATAAGACCTAATAAATAGAGAGCATTTTGAAGTGGAAATGGATTGGCTGCCGTCTAAAAATATTACGGTGATAAGAAATTATGTCGAAAAAGTCTCTAACTTGAGACATAGTTTAGAGCTGATTTGTTGCCAAAAGATTCATTTTTGAGATCAAACCTTGCAGTCACCATATTATTCTTCTGCCGGAAAATGCTAACATCTGTCCATGTATCTTATTTAGACAGTAGCTGCCACTCATTCATGCAAATCTTTGATAACATGACATTAGGACAAACACTAAAATTGTACCAACAGAATAAACATAATCGAACTCCATGAATTCTCAAATTTTAGCTGCAAATAATAAAATCATCATCTATTTATTGTATTTACTAAAGCCATGCCCAAATCTTACAAGCAATTGTTACATCAAGTCATAAGTTGGATCACACAGACGGGACCAAATAAAGCAGTTGGCAATACAATACATAAAATTCCTTAGGATGGTCAAACTATTGTTCTTAGTCTTCATCAGCCTCTGCTAGTTCTTCTCTTCCGTACACCACTAAGATAGAGAACATTGTTACATCTAAAATTATTGCACAAAGAATGGAAGGGTGACTATTGTCATATAAGGATAGATAAACAAAGGTTTTTGAAATCGCACAATTCTATCAACATTCAAAATCCAGATGAAACTCTTAAATATAATTTTTGTACAAGTACTTCATACAAGATTGTTTTATCATAAAAGGTAGTATTTACATTTATGAGATACAACTCTTACAGATACATGCACTTTAACTAACCCAATAGTTAGGTCAAAAGGCTCTTTTTTTGTCTTCCTTCTTCTCTCCTAGCAGCTATATGGAACTCACGGGTTGCGGTGTCTTTTTCCATTGGAATATGATGGGGAAACTAATTTATCTTTAAAAAAAA
>JAYMTC010000037.1:0-18832 GCA_036897605.1 Melianthus villosus
ATAAAAAAAAACTTAATATATAGTTTTAATAAAGTTTTCATTTAATTAAACCCGAGACTTTTACAAGTTTATAAATTAGTACTTATAACCATCGTGTTGGTTCAGTCGTAAGTGAGTTGTTTCTCGATGGTAAAAAATTCGATCATAGATTTATACATATTTAAAGGAATTAACTATATCGCTCCACATGTCGAACAAAATTAATTATATCTCCGATGTGATTGGATATCCGAAAACTAATTTTTTTTTATTAAACTGAGGGTGCAACTTTTCCAACATCAGTGATGAAGAGATTATTGTCCTCATATTATACTCTTTCATTTAATTTAACTTATTAGATTTATATTCAATAACCTATAACCTATTGAACCTGATGTTCAAAAATTATTTTTAAATCTTTAAAAGACTTATTATTGAGGGCAAATTATACCATGGGTTTTTAAAATAAAAAAATTATACTGTTCTAAAGAAAAAATATACTATTGGCTTTAAATTTGAGGATGTTTATCAGTTTCATTTTCGATAAAAAAATATTTTTGAAAAGTTAAATACAAATGAGGAATAATTACACGTGTCATTTTTCTTTTATTAAAATTAATTGTTAAATTTCATCATATAATTTGCACGTCATTTTTAAAAGTATTTATTGGACATTTTATTAAAATAAAGCGATCTACATTAAAATTTCACTTTTTAAAATAAAAAATGATCTCAATCCATCGTCATTATCATTATTAACTTTAAACACGATACCAAAGAACGGTCAATTCCAATGCAAACAATGTCAAACCAGCCAACATTTGGTAAAAGTATTTATCGGGGGCTACATTCTTAATTTTAAAGTGCTAATATAAATCGGACAATAGCAAGAGCTAAACCATAACCCAATATTTATTTCTATTATACACGCAAAAAAAACAACAACTAATCTATGAGATAAGGATACATATGGTTAACAAAAAAAACAAACAGAAAAAACCAATCGTACTAGCAAAAAAATAATATAATCACTATGTAGTGAAATGCCATTTTCCGACTAGAATGCTTTGAAGATGCAGAATTTGAAAACCATTTTCTTCTGATACCGAATCTCAAAATTTGCGAGCAACCACCATTTTGGTTTATTCTATTTCTAGCAGAGATCATCATTCTTTTTAGATAATATAGCAGGAAGAACACTACAAGCTTGATAACTTCATTTGATCGAACCCACCTTTGGATGAACACCATAAGGAGATTGCGATCTTCTGAAACTGAAAATATCATCAATTTGGACAGACTGCTGTTGAGCTGGATGAGTTTTATCTTCTTTGCTACCAGAGGAATGTAGACTCCCATAAAATTGTAAGCTAGATGTTCCCTTTCGTGAAGAGCCAACTTCTATAGAGAAAGACTATCAATTCTTCTCGTGTTAGTTGCCTTGGTACAACAACCTGTGTTAAAAGGCATTTTACATTCTAAACTATTTAGAGACTTTACAAGTTTGGAATATTCAAATACTCATTTCGTGGCCATAGTCTAGATTACAGCCGCAGTGTTTTCCGATTCTATTCATGAGACTGAAACGTTAAGTTTGTAAATGAAAGACAATGCTGATATTCATACCTCAGATTGCGCTCCTATCAAATTTGATGGACCCATCAGATATCTCTTGCCAGTAAAATCCAGATTTTTCCCTTTGTTCTCAAGTTTCATGTCTACCAGTGCACTTACATTGTCCTGCAAACCAATATAATAGATCTAGATTGTCAAAATCTGCCACTATAACATCATCGAAAAGCATGTAAAAACAATCATAATGGTTCATCCCAAATAAAAGAAAAACCTCAAGAATATAAATGGGGCGAAAAATTAAGGAAAAATGCATTGAGAATAAATGTCCAAGAAGGTATCTGTCTTGTCAAGATGCCAACAACCTGATCTAATGATAATATTGAAATAAAGAATAAAATAAAATTTCCAGTCCACCAACCTGATCTAATGAATAGATTTAATTAACAAGTTACACAAATAACTAAAAATATGTCATAGGTGAAGCAAGACACATTTGAGATCGCTTTAAAAAATAGGTTCAGGAAAATTAAACAAGTATACAAACACCCAAACAGACTGAGAATACATTTGATTGAGCTGGTGTAAGTTAGAAATGTACTCACCTTGAAATCATAATGGGACAGTAGGGTTATGGTTTAGGTGAAAAATAATATAGGGTAAAAGGGTAAAACTATATTGCATGTTCTAGATATGTGGCAATCATACATGTCGAAATAGTACATAAAAGGCACGTTCACACGTACCCACACTTTCGTGTATGAAAGAAGAATATTCAGCCCCAGCGCTTTTTTGTGCAAAGGAGATTATATCATTATACATTCCGGTTGAAGGTCGAATTCCTGCATCTTCCATCCACTTCAACACCTGCACAAAATATCATTTGATTTTCTCATATATATTATGTCTATATAATGGGGGTTACCATTGAGATATTGAACCATGAAAGCTTAATTGGAATGCCTCATCATTAGCATGCATGCAAGAAATGACATACTACAAATACCTCCTAATGAAAAGGTTCGATTAACCAACAGGGCTGGCATAGCGAAAACATAGGAAGGGTAATAATCCGTGATGTCCTAGGTTCGTAACTTTTGGAGATAACCTTTCGACTAATAATGAGAAGGTTCACCCGCTGTTATAGCATATATCTTCTTTTTCGCTATAAATGGGGTTTGGCATACCGTAGTAAAACAGAGTGCCCTGTAAACAGAACCATCTAACATATATAATAATTTGGCGATCAACATTTTTTACTTTGTCAGCTTGCCTCTATGGCGTATAATGACATGTAGATAATTAGCCACCTTGCATTACGTGCAAGTAAAGACTTGAAGCCATATTTTCAAAAGCACTCAATCTCAAAGATAACAACTGAACATATATGACCATCACCCACAATAATGGATGTGTGACCATTACTTGTAAAAAAAAAATAGATAAAATTGTTACCTCAATATATTTCCTCCAATTTCCAGCAGATAAAAGATTCTTCAACAAAATTGAATAACTACCCAAGTTGATTTGGGCTCCTGATGCCACTACTTTGTAAAACAACTGCATGAGCACAAGGAACATAATGAATTTACACAAGATAAAAATAAATTTCCAGTTCATGAGTTTAACCAATAGCAAATGTACATACTGAGTACAACTTATCATACAAATAGAACTTGTAATACCTTCATCATAGTTTCAATTTTCCCACTTTTTCCAAGAATATGCAGAAGCTGGTTGATAATTCCAATTGAAACTACGGGTAATGAAAGCTCCGTCATTTTAATGAGGTCGGTGGTTGTCCTCCAATCTCGTAGTCTTCAACAAAATTCAATATTAGTTTCTTGAAATACAAGAAAGGCCACAAATGTAAGTTTCTTGAAATACAAAAAAGTTCACAAATAAGTTTCTTGAAATACAAAAAAAAGTCAACAAGCGTTCATTAAAAGAAGAAACTTTGTAACATGAGAGAAAACATGCTCATCAAGTGGGATTGACAAGATATATAAAAAAATATGAACATACATATAATTCATTGCTTCTATCCACTTGACAATGTAATACGTGCATACATAGTCAAAATAAATTATACAGGTGACAGTGAAACCAACCTATCCCTTTGGCTGTCGTGAAATTTTTTTAAAAGGAACAGATAAAAAACCGACAACATATACTGTATGTAACTAATATAGATAGAACATAAAAAGGAAATTAAATAGAATGTAATTAATTAAATAAAAAACAGCTGAATGTGATAACTGATGTGCATCTAAAATGATTAATTTGTTAAGGAAACAAGTATGCAACTTACATGCTACAGGCTGATATAATTTCAAAGAATATAGAATCACTAAATGGCATCCCTTTTTCTCTCATATATTGTGCGACAATGAGAACTTTGGATGGCTGACCTCCTTTATTAAAAGCTCTCATCAGTGCAGAACATGCAATAGAATCTAGTGGGATTCTATTTGTTTCCATCTCTTGAAATAGCTCAATTGCCTTTTCCCAATTTTCTGAATACGCAAAAATTTTCCAAACTGTTTAAGTTCGGAAGACAATTTTTGTATTTTGTGGTCATGACATGACAGTCATATAACATATATCTTACCAGCGGCATCATATGCATGTAGCATTGTAGTATATGTAACAACATCGGGTACACAACCAGCCATCTTCATCATGTCGAACATATTTTGGGCTTCTAATAGCTGACCCTGAGGTTATAATTAAAAGGATAAACAAATTAATATATGATCACCATTTCATAAATGGAGAGTCCATTCAAATCATGCCAAAGCACCTGCCTGCTTACTGTATGCACAGATTCCAGCGGAGTAAACCTCTTTGGACAGAGAAATTTTCAAATCCATCATTTCATCAAGAAAACCTACTGCCTCGTCAAATTTTGACATCTTACAGCAGCCACTTATCAAGATAGTGTAAGTAACAGAATCAGGTCTCACTCTTTTCTTTCTCATTGATTTGTACAGTTCTACGGCTTCCTTATATTCCCCAATATTCATATAGCTTCCAATAGCTGAATTGTAAGCAACTGTATTCAGTTTAATACCTCTCATTTCAGCTGCTGAAAGCACAACGTCAATTTTTACTTTCTGACCAGACCGTCCGCAGGCTGCCAAGAGAGTACAAAATGATACAATATTTGGACGAATCCCATTTTGCTCCATTTCACGTACACATTCAATGGCTTCGGCTAATAGGCCAGAAGATCCATAGGCATCAATCAGTGCATTGTAAGTAACAAGATTTGGCTTTAAATTATTTTGATACATCATGTCAAATATATCCTTTGCCTTTTTAGGTTGCTGTGATCTTCCATATGAATTGAGCAATGACGTATAAGATACGACATCAGGACGAAAACCATTGTGTTTTATCTCATTAAATACTGATAATGCCTCTTCACTCATTCCGTGCATAGCATATGCACTCAATAGTGTGTTGTAGGAAACAATATTAGGTCTTACACCTTCTGCAAGCATTGTATTGAACACAGCCTGACAATTTGTGATCTGCCCCATCGCAGAATACAGATGAATAACACTGGTGAATGTTACAATGTCAGGAACACAGTAGGATCTCTTCGCCCTCATTGAGTGAAATATATCAACAGCTTCTTGAAACTTTCCAGATTTTAGGAGGCAATATATCACAATATTCAAGGTAGTTGTGTCAGGACGATTTTTGGTACTTTTCATCAATTCAAAATATGACAAGGCTCTTAAATACTGGCAGCCACTTTTAAACGCAGACAAAACAATATTGTGAGTCACTAGATCAGGTCCAACTCCATTTTCTGTCATTATCTTGCAAACTTTCAGAGCTTCCCTCCAATTTCCAGAAGACCCAAATGCATTAACTAAGTTGTTATATGTCGATCGACTAGGAGGGATCTGCAATCACGTGTTCCGATAGAGACAAAATCAAGCATAAAAAGAGCTAAAACAATTTGTTGCAAGAAAAGAGCCCGATTGCATGTGGAAAATTAGTGTATATCTATTATATCATTCACATTTATAGAACTATGACTTCCATTAGTTGACCATCACAATCAACAGTATGACGTTAATAGGTTATAGCAGGTCACAAAGATAGTATTGAATTCTTTTCTGGTCATTTAAATTTTTTTAGTTACCCTGTTCACTAACCAACAACAAATAAAAATATATTGTTTTAAGCTAAGACCCATATATCTAATTCTATAACATGAGGTAAGCAGATTTGCATAAGTTATAGAAACCATTGTTTTCCTTTTCTAGTTTACTGACTGATTCATTTATAAAATGCTCAAAAAGATAAATTTGTCAAACATGAAATATTTTATATGCATAGGCAAATATCGACTGTGCCTCAACAAGGAATGAGCATCCTTTTTCAACTTCCACTGAAGAACCAAAAAAAATGTGAACACAGATTTTGGTGAAGATTCCAGGAACAACAAACTATGTACCTGAATTAGGACTAGTCAGAACATAATCCATGTTCATGACTCGAGATGATTTTATGAACAAGTATATGAACAACCAGAGGCGGAGCAAAAAAGTTTTAACGGGACGGACACAACTTCTTTATAAAAAGATCTCATTGTTAAACAAATTTATGATATAAATATCTCCCTTTCAGATTAGTTCTTAAAACACTAAATTATAAATGGATAGAATGTATATGTAAATATGTAAACCTGTCTAAACATGTGTTAGAATACATATGTAAATTAAGATTTTAAAAGTTGATAAAAAAATATAGTTAATATTTTAAGTTCCAAATTAAAAGTGAATAACTAATTTGAGACTTTAAAACTATTGGAAGTGAACAACTAATTTAAAACAGAACGAGTACATTTTTTTATTAAAAAGTTATCTATTTGTCCTATCCAAGTGAGTAGAGAAGTGTCTTATTTTATATTGTAAAACTATAATTAAAAGAAATTTAATTGACCTAATAAAAAAATTAAAAATAAAGGATGTTTCAATATGTTTCGATTATAAAGGATGTTTTTGCGAGAGCAACTTTCAAGCATTTTTATAGAGAATAAAATTCTATAGCCGACTTTTTAGCAAATAATGGCCTTTCATTGGATACTATTTTTGTATATGCAGGGTCTACTATTCCCGAAAGAACTTTAAGTCTTAATCATCCAGATTTAATTATCCTACCCTATGTATCTTGTAACTTCATCAGCCATTTATAGTTCCTGCTACTGTAATATATTGGTTTTTTCCACTTGTAAGGAGAGTAAGGTTGTGGATCTTTATGTCCCCTCTCCTAACTTTTTTAATTAATAAAATTATACACGTGCCGTCGGGTTTCCCTTAAAAAAAAAGAAGTTAGTTACTAAAAAAGATTGCATAAATCCCAACAAGGATGATGCAAACAATACAATTTGCAGAAACAAAACCAAAACACTTATAATTATGATATATGGCAGCAATATATGGGGAAATATATGGAAAATATTAAACTTAATAGTCATTCCAAAGAAAAAACAATTCGAAAAGGGATACATGTCGAAAGAACTCACAAATTATATATAGTTAGATGAAATTCTTTTAACGAAGGGAGGGCATGTGCCCCCTTGGGCCTCCCTGTCTTCGCCACTGTGGACAACATTAATTACCCTTCCCCAAGTTACCAACTATAGTGACGAATGATAAACAGATATCAGCATGCAGTAACAAAAATACACACCAATCCTGGATCAAAAGATTCAATATGACAAGTCTGCTTCATTGCATCTGGCTCCAAAATCTCATTTTTAAATGAAAATTAAATGAGAGAAGCTCACATGACGTCACACACTAAGTTTGATAAGAATAGTAATACAAATACATACAGCTGCACGTAGCATATCTTGCATGATATTGAGAGCCCAACGGCCTTGACCTGCTCGCCCATGTGCATTAATAAGAGCATTATAAGTTTCAACATCGGGTTTGCACCTAGCAAGAAAATAACAAATATCGAATTAAAATGTCAAATAGATAATAAAAAAAGCATATATGTCTGAAAGATATTGTTATTAAGATAGAGTTCTTGTTTGATAAAACTTAACAGTAAATTAATGATAATTCTCCATACACCATTCCTACAAACCCTAAAAGACATGAATTCTCTATCAACATTGCGCAGATCACAGATGCATTTTAAAAACTTGTAACTGTTCAACTTATTTGATTTCCTTGCATTGCCTCTTTAATTATGCAGTTCAACAAAATGAGAAGCATGTGTGTCCAGGACGAAAAGAGAAAATATAAGCTTACCTCCATTCTTGCATCTCAAAAAACAAACCACGTGCCAGATCGGTTTGACTATGTCTTGCATGCAACCTGATCATCATATTGTAGATGCCATTTTGAGCACGATAGTTTTTCTGATGTTTCATCCAACGAAAAACATGAAGACTGTGTTCGATAGAGCCTCTTTGAGTTATCTCCTAAAAACAACAGATAAACTGACAAAATTAGTGTTTGTGCAGCTTTTAGTACAGATTCAAATAACAGTTACATTTTTAAACATAATCCGTAAACTAGGTTTTGAAAACATAGTGTATAACAGACCAAAAGAACTAAACGGTAGAAACTCTTTGGAACATCCTGAGTCATGACAGCATCAACCTAGAAGTCCAAATCTATAGTTGACAGAATTTTACAATTTGAAATGAAACAGATACCAAATATGGAGAATCATAATGACATGAAAATAAAAATTTCGTAAATAGACTGCATGCATCTACAATGCACAAATTTATCTAGATAATTCAATTCAAAATTTGAATTTGTTCGACCAACTTTCTAGAACCTGAGCCCAGAAACCAATCTGCAGTTGCAACTACTCTTCAAACTCAATGTAGGGAATAAATGTGTCTTCCAAGAAAAGAGTCACTCTTCCCGTACAAGTATGAGCAAGTGTGACTGAGATTTAGTTTGGGTTTAACTGGTCCATGATGCTTGAAATTTTTGTCTCCTCATTCTATGTTTGAAGACCTAATTTTTCTTTCACTAACCTTAGATTATTACTCCTCATTCTATGTTTGAAGACTTAATTTTTCTTTCACTAACCTTAGATTATTACTGTGTCATGGAAGAAGGCAAAGAGGATGACAAAATTATTCAAAAATTATAATTTACTTGACAAAAAATTAGAAAAAAGAACTGATAAAACATCAATTTGATGACTGAGCATGGATTTATCAAATGTGGTTTGCCATAAACAACTCTGTGGCATGGAAGAACGAAAGTAGAACTAGCTAAACATATGCACAATCTTAAGATGCTTGATATCCTGAAGGAATCATAATTGAGGTAGAAAAGTGGCCAAACTTACTGAAGGGTAGTGCCTATGATCACTTTTAGGCATTTTACTCTATAAGCTGTTATCATTAGAAATGTTTTTTTTTTCAAATAGTAGCCCCCGCCCCACTTCACATACTACAGTAACATAGCCTTCTTAACATAACTGACTAGCAAATCTGTATCGAAATCATAATATAGCTAAAATTGGCGGCCAAATTCTAAAATGATGGAGAGAAATAGTACCTCGATGAGAAGAGGAAAGTTCTTTCGGGCGAGGCGACCAACCCAGCGATTCAAAAGACTGTCAATATCATCCCAACGATTAAGCTGCAAAACCAGCTCAGCCACTTGGGATACTGACCAGTCCTTCTGGAATCTGTCAGCTTTAACGCGAAGCCTATATCGATTTGGGATGTCGCCTCTCCGGTATCCGCTCAAATTAGTGGACACCTCGTGCTTGCCTTTGTCGTAGTCGACGTGCACTGATTTTTTAACTTCCAGGACCAACTCGTTCTTGCGTTTCTTGGAAGGAATTAGAGTTTTAGGGCGTGTTGATGATTCGGGTGTGGGGTTCGCTTTGAGCAAGATAACGTTCGACAGGGCTGCCGTAGCCATTGGTTGATGATGATGCAGGTCAGTATGGTGTAAAAATATCTTCCTCTCTACTGGAAGAAGCTCTGGATAAGAAAATGTTAAAAGTAAATATGGGCTTTCAGAATTCCAATATCCACTCAGAGAATGGAAGGGAGAAAATTTCCAACATTCAACAACGTTAAGTCAAGCTCAATTAACAAAATTCATACCCATCATAAAATAGTTTTTTTATTTGCGGAAATATTTTCTTTTTTTTCAATATGAATCCGTTTATTTCGCCAAAAAATTTTGAAAAAAATTATTTTCTTAAATTTTATTACGATTGTTTTGAAAAATAATTTTTATTTAAAAATAATTTCTTAAATGAAAGAAATATTGTTTTAACTATTTGAAGTAAAAATATATTTACGTAACTTGTATGATCTTTGAAATTTTACTTTAATATATTTAAAAAAAAATTATCATCCAAATAAATATACTTTTTTATAATTTTAAAATGTAATTTTTTTAAAAATAGTCAAAAGTACTAATTTGCTTAAATTTAGAATTTATTTTACATTGTTTTCAAATAAGTGATTTTAGGGTGAGATTGTCATTTTTTTTCCTAAAACATAATCACCTTAGTCTAATATAATGACAAACGAACACTATATATTTGTATTTAATTATCGTGTAGTGTAATAATGTATAAATTCAACTAATCTAATAAAATTTAGTTTTAATGAAAAATTTATTATTTTTAAAAATTTTAAATAAACATAAGAAATATATAAAACAATTTTATTTTTTGTAAAAAAATCATTTTCAGCAAAAATATTTTTCATCATGAACCCTAAAAAAGAAGAAAAAATGAACATACGCCTCATTCCAATTTAATACTATAATCATCACCTTAATTAACAAATTTATATTTCAATGTTATAAAAAGCTATATATATTTTTTTGAAAATGAAGACCATCAAGGCACATGGAGTAACACCCTAAACCTCAATTCTTTACAGAAGCTATGTTAAGGCAATGAAAGGGTAAGACTTGATATGAACACTTGGATATAGACAGTGAGCCCATTACATATGAAATCTAGCCCAAGGCCCCATTTGAATGGCAACAAATTCTTCTTCCGCTGTTATTTACACCCACACATGTTAATTTTCTGGGATTTGATCACACCCTGACTTCAACCATATCACCATCTTTCAGCTCTGTACTGGGTAAAACTAGCTGACCATTAACCAAAACGAGCTTTCCCTCAAGTCCAACTCTTCTAGCAGCATCTCCAGCAGTGCTACCAGTCCTCAACCTCATTATCTCGCCCCCAGGCCAACATACGATCACTACTTCCCCCAGGATGACAGAACCATGACTTCTTCCACAAGATTCTCTGCAATCATTTGGGTTTCTAAGACTCACTTCAGAACGCATTTTCTCCTCCCACTGAAGCATTGTCCGCAATAATTGCACCTATTTATGGAAGGACATTAATCCTTGGAGAATCATGGCAACTGTGATAAGCAAAGGAAAATACTAGTAGCTCCTATCTCTATTCTATAATAGTTGCTACATGCTCATTGCAGGAACTAGATAACATTTTGGATGGATGTGCTTGATAATGAATCTACAACTTATTTTCCATGGATTTTCGGAGGGAATTTACTATACAAGACTCGTGTTAATAAAAGGGAAAATGCCCATCTTTTGCAATTGGAGAGAATTCATAAAGTTAACAACAATAGATCGATTAAGGCAGTAAGGTTGTGATGCATGTATGTATTTGAATGGACCAACAATGAAGAAAGAATCCACATATATGGGAAAATCTAGACATGCTTGCTGACTTGTACATATATTACTGCAGGATAGATAGGTTAAACCATGCACTGCGTACCTATTCCTTTGAAAGATTTATTTGCCAAAACATGTCTCCAAATCAAGACATTTAATTTGGTTTTCTGAAAGTGGATATTCCATTTGCATGATTTTGTGAAAAATAATTTGATGGAGGAGTTTATGCCCTCATGATTGTTTAGAAACATAGCTACACGTCGCCGAAACTAATTAGGATCTCGATATTCTAATTCTACTCGGGTATTGTCTGAACACACCAGCTCCATATAATTTGTGGTTCAATCAATCAACCGAAGAGTAAAGCCCTTAAACCATAAGATGCAACCATATTTGGGCAATGAACTTCTCTACTAATATTCCACATAAGTTGTTAAAATAACTATAACCGATTAACGTAATTACACACTATTATGAAGCTAATGTAGAAAACCCAGACTTAATTTTTTTTTTTGCAACCTCCAAGATAGTCTTCGTAATGGTAAGTGATTTTGACCAACCTTATTATTGATGCTAGCTTCCATGGAAGTTGAAGTAACTACGCTTGGCTTAGGTGTGAAATAATCAACCTGCTTTCCCTCTAAAACTGCAGACATAACCATCCAATATTCAGATTCTTCATGCTCCGTCAAATCAATGATCTGGATGAAGGTTGGAAGTAGGCGCTCAAATTGATCTTGCTGCACATAGAATGCATAATTTTAGTAATTATTTTAACAGGAATTCAAAAGTTTGAACGCTGTCGTCAAATTTTGCCCCCAATTTAGACTCTACCAAACAGTAATTAAAAGGAAGTTGACATGAAAAAATAGTAAACAACTGGTGTTTTCGTATTGACATTGAATATGGCATATTTTAACTTTTTACTCCTATTTCCCACAATGTTAGACAGGCTAAGTTTCAAAGTATTATAGCTTTTGCAATTCCAAGGACATAATAGAGTGGTCTATGTTGATATCATGAATAAATTCTCATCTCAACTTTCAGAAATGGAGAAGAATATCCAGGAAAAATTTTCAAGCCAGTGATATTTTAAGGTAAGTAATGGAACATGGCTAGATGTCACATGCAACTGCATATCGATGATACTGAACTTCTGAAGTTACAAACTCATACCACACTATCTGATTACCGAGTTCTGGGAAAAAAAGAGAAAATAAGACAACACTTTTGAAGTTACAAACTCATACCACACTATCTGATTACCGAGTTCTGGGAAAAAAGAGAAAAGAAGACAATATGGTTTCCATTTGTGATTTCATGTTTGAACTAAGGTTTTCAATTGTATACCTGAAACAATCTAAAAATCATAGTAACATATACACTACCATACGGTAAATATATTCTACACAAATACTTGGCTACGTTTTCATCAAAAAGTAATAACAAGATGTGATTTAAAGGAAAACCTTAGTTGCACCAAAATCGATGTTCCCATTTAGAACAGTAGAAAGAAGAATTCTGGTATAGCATGATACTAAGCAGCAATTTAGAAACCATAAAAATTGATAACAATGTAGCTATTTTGTGATTTTGAAATACATGCATTCTTATCAAGCAATGGCAGAGTTGTAGCTCAGTCCAAACCAAAATGGGCCCTGGAAATCTGTAGCCACAGGCATTTGTCCAAAGCAAGTAAATTGGGTGACTGAGTATTGATCAAATCCTTCTTCAAGAAAGATCATTACTCAATTTCGTTCCTTATTAAACTCGAATTCCCTAGAAGATTTCATCTTATATGTATACATCTATATATCATATCATATAATCATATAAGTTATTAAAGCTTGAAGTACAAAACAATAAGTTTTTAGGGTTAAAATTACTATTCGACATGCTTTTTTACTAATGTAACTTTATTTTCATGTTTTATTTAGAATTACCATGACTTAATTAAAGTTGACAATATTTTAAAACGCTTAAATTGTTATATAAGTTTAACATGCTTTCTTACTAATGTAACTTCTAAATAGTAATTACGTTTATGTGCATATGACTTTTGTAGTTTTAATAATTTTCTACATTTTATCACGAGCGTGCATAGCACGGGTCAATGTTAGTTTGAATCCACTTTCCACATAAGAGTAAATCACTTCTTCCTCAAAATATTTTTTTTTATAAGGGAGGGGGTTAATATTATTTCTATGCTGCATTTTATTCTCCATGTCAAGTTAAATATTATTGGGCAAACTAGTACTCATGGAACTTATCTATGAAAATAGTCAATTTCACTTCATATGAATATCAAGTTGAAGAAAGCATTATCTTAACAATTAAGAGGTTTATTCGTCATTTGAGTAAATTTTTAAAACCTTTTTTACACCAAACTAGGAAGCTTTAGAACAAAGGATGGTTTCCTTCCCCAAAAGTATGATCTGACCCACAATTAGAACACATTAACAACATTTCATGGCATTCTTGCGAATTCAAAGGTATTTTTCTTCGTAATAATAAATTATTTTAGTTGAAAAGGAGGTATGACAGAAATGAAAATATACGAGTTTCGGTTGAGGTATTAGAATTAACCAAGGTAAGCTATTGATCCAGTAACTATACAACTTCTATTGGGAACACTTTTACATAACCCGATTAACAATAAATACACCAACAAAATGAGTCTTCACAAGCTACATGCGGACTGTCAAATATTGTTCTTTTTGGGGTGCATATAGAATTAAGCATCTAAATTCCAAAGGGAATATGTGCACATCTGCTACATATATTCCAGAATAAGGCTTCACGTACTCACGCTTCATAGATCTTTGTAAGAATGTAAGTCAAAGGTTTGTATGCATTATAGAATGAACAACATATAGCTTTCCAGAAGCTATACACTAGCAAACTAGCTTATTTTAATGCATTGGTACACTTCGACAACATGTATCCTTACTCAATTTTAATGCTTTGGTATACAATAAGAGCATGAGCAGCTGTGACTTACTAAATTTCATTTGGAATGTGTGGTCAGTTAAATATGATGATTCAAGGACCTTCGAGCAATTTTGTGAAACTAGGGAGAAACGACATGGGATTTGATGAAAACGTTCTATATTAACAAATAAGCATTTTGATGATTCTTGATAATGATTTATGATAACATAACTTACTGCTTGACTAGTACTATATACTTGTAACTTTTTTGTAAACTAGAATAGAAGTTGAAAGGAATAAACATCCTTAAATATTAAATAACCATCTCTACTAAAAGCTCGAACTTTTAGTATGTATGAGGAGATTTAATCTCTTATATTTAAATTTAACAGTCCCGTCCCCCTCCGCAGAAGTGTGTCCCATATCCCATAATCAACCGCCTTACTTTTGAGACGTGCACGCGAATATATGACCCAATATGGTGCATTCACAAGTGTTTGATAAATTGGGGGAAAGTGCAGTAGCGGATGTTCGATCCCTTGACCTCTTACTCTGATACTATGTTAATTAGGAAAATTTACAGCAGTGGACGTTCTAACTCTTGACCTCTTATTATGATAACATGTTAAATAACTATCTCTACTAAAAGTTTGAACTGATAATAAAATGAGATTTAATTTATACATATATTCCAACATTAAAAAATGACATTTGCTGTTCAAGATATATGGTTGGTTAAAGATATTAGGATTGGCACCGTCCACGTTTTCAAAATAGGAAAGCGACAAGAAACTATTTCAAAAGTCCGACTATGCACTCAAATCTCTAATTTCTTGCTATATTTACCTTGTGGTAGATACCGTCCTGACAAAGTGTATACTTCTCTAGGCAGGGACGCCAATCTCCATGTCCTGGTTCACACCACCACTCATCAGACACCTGGAATAGCCAGGTTGGTAACAAAATAAGAAGCAAAATAATTCGTTAGTTTTCTTATATTATTTGCAAAAGATAATACACTTCAGCATTCAATTGTGGAAATGGCTACTCAGATGGGCTGCTAAAGGTGCTAAATAGTCTAACAACGTGAGGTTATGATAATTATAATAGATTGAGGCCCCAATGAAACAGTTGTATGATATCGCAATCAAGAAAAAAATTTGAGAAACCCAACCTTTTTGTATAGCCTTGCATAAGCTTCCCATCTTTTGATTTGGAAAGAAGATCTTCTGTCAGCTACTGCTTCAGAGGCTTCTAGCCCAAAACTCACTGCAACAAGTAATTCTCTTCCCTCCTTCTCTACTCTGCAATACAAATTCTATGAAGAAATTAGTTTATGAAAATATTGTGATCCAATACTAGATATATTAATCATGACAATAAAAGAACCTGATAATAACAGCGGCAAGTAATTGGCTTTCTTCCACTCTAAGGACTGGATGTCCCACTTTGAGACAACTATACTTCTGACACAAACAATCTTCTGTTGAATTTTGGTCCTCCAAATCTCTGGAAACAGAGGGTGCATCTAAGTCAGACCCATCCAAGCTGCTGATGGCAGGTAACTTGTTTCCAGTTTCTTTATAGAGCCAATGTGCTGCTAGTCCATGCTCAGCACACTCATGCATCCTCTAATTTGTGGATATGATCAGTGAAAACAATCAAAATAATACTGTTAACAAGATAAGAAGTTTGAAATTTTTGGGCACCTGTGTTCTTATTTGAACTTCTAAAGGTGCAGAATCAGGACCTTGTACTGCTGTATGCAGTGACTGCATTTAGTGATGGGGAGATTAGGCTTTCAAAAGATGTTGATTAAATAGAAAATATAGACATGTTCATATGATAAAAAATAAACATCCACAACTCCTAACGAAATTTTTAGACTTTTAATAAGAGAAAACATAGAAGGATCTGATTAAAAAAAAACATAAAAAGTATTAGAATATGAGGAAAGACAATATATTTATAGTGTTAGAATATTAGTAAACATAATATAGGGTATTAAGAAGATATTAGGTTTCCTAATATAATATATTAAAGCAACATACTTAGGGTAGATCCTAAATTAGGTAATATGTGATTATAAATATATGACTACGTCATTGTAATGAGTTGAGTTGAGACTGTGTGCTCAATAAATATATGATACATTCTTGTGGACGTAGGTTTATGTTGAACAATGTAAAATCATTGTGTTATTTCTCTATTTTTCCTTATGTTTAATTTCTTAACATGGTGTTAGAGCCTAGGGTTTTGATCATTGACTTGAAATTATGTTTTTCATGTGATAAATTGAAGGAAAAAGAAGAAGAAATTGCTTCAAGTATAATCGTGACGTTGGGGCAGTCGTGATGTTGTGGTACCCGTGATGTTTAAGACAGTCGTGATGTGTAAGGCAACCGTGTGTTTGGGAAGCCGCATGCTTGGGCAATCGTGTTAGGGCAACGGTGTGAAGGATGGCCATTTGAAGTGCAGCCATAAGTGGCAGCAACCGGCAAAGGTGCTGCATAAGGCAGCAACGACGGAGGTGCTGCATGAGACAACAGTCGGTGGATGTGTGGTAAACGAACAACCGAATGAGACATAGGCACTGGGTAGTGTTGATGATGATATCCAGGGGGAGTCCAAGGGAATTATATTGGTGAGTGAGTTTTGACTCGCCATACATTTTAAAGGAAGTCGTGTTGGTTTGTTTGTAAATTCAACTGAGGGCTAAATTGTCAAATACAAGTTTCCATGTGAAAATTTCAATTTGAAGGGGTGTGTTAGAATATAAGGGAACACAATATATTTTGGTGTTAGATCATTAAGAAACATAATATATTAAAAGAATATTAGGTTTCCTAATATAATGTATTAAGTGGTAGAATATTAGATTTCCTAATATAATGTATTAAGGAAACATACATTAAGTAGATCATAAACTAGGTAATATGTGTGGTTATAGATATAAGACTATATGATTGTAATGAATTGAGAGTGTGTACGTAATGAATATGAGATATTCTCGTAGATGTAAGCTTATATCGAACCACGTAAAATCCTTGTATTATTTTACATCATGTTTAGTTTCTTAACAAGAAGAAAAATAAGTACACCACATTCTTTAATTTAAAATAAGGCTAAACCACTCATTTGGTCTTTAAACTATTAGCCTTTTTCCATTTGAATTTCTCTCGCGTGGTCTTCGAACTCGGTCCCGTGTCTCGACTTTGAACTTCTACTAAATGAGCATTATTTTTTCCGTAACACTTGCTTACCTGGCGTTTGACCTGGCGGACTGGTAGTATACGTCGTCTTCTCACGACAGCCCTTCGCCCCCTTTACTACTAGTCCGCCAAGTCAGGCGCCAGGTAAACAAGTGTGTAAACAAGTGAAACGGAAAAAAAAAACGCCCGTTTGATAGGAGTTTAAAGTTGAGACATGGAGCCGAGTTCGAGGACCACGCGTAGGCAACTCATAATATAGCTCATTTACATATTTACATGCCCATAAACATAACCCTACCAAGTTTTTAGCCTAAACCCTAAAAGCAACATTATCTCTCCAACCCCTTCCTTCTTTTGCAACTCCAGTCGCCCATTCTTCTGCAACTCCAGCTCCATTTCCTCTGCAACTCAGCGTGTCTCCAACTCTATTCAGGGCTCTATTTGGCTCTATTCATCTGCTTCTACCTTATTTGAAGGATCGCGGTTCAAACTCAACAGAATCACGATTCCAACTTAAAAGAACCGCGATTCCTATCCTGCAACTAAGGTTCAGGGACCCAAATGGAAAAAGGTCAATAGCTTAAGGACCAAATGAATGGTTTAACCTTAAATATATTGTTTCTCTTGCATATTCAAATGATGTTTTCTAGGAAAGTAATAAAATAATTTCATCGCATGGCTAAAGTTCAGTAAAGGGAACTTTTTGAATATATGGGACGCAAATCATAAAATAAGAAAATGAGAGCCCAAGAAGAAGATAATTAGAGTTAATAGTCTTGGCCTTGCCAAGGTTTAATATTATTTTTTTCCGTTTTAGGAGCGTCACACAGAGTAGGGGTTTTTGGTGCAAATTCTTAATTTCTCTTAGGGATTGATATTATCTTCATCTTCCTTCTGAATAAGCTAACGCAGATATAGACCGAATCAAAGAAATGAACCAGTAAATGATGCTGAGGCAGTCGAGTTCAGGAAAGTCGTGAAGAGAAGTAAAATCAACAGCAAAATTAAGTTCATATTTTAATATATCTCACCACCTATTTGACAAATGAGAGAAAAGTATTCATCCTACAACCCATCATTTCCCCAAATCCTTGAACTCGGTTTAGCACCATTGCATGGATGGGTTGAACATTAAAAATTCATCAAAAAAATATAGTGATCAATATAGTCTAGATCTTATGGTAAATATCGAAAAGAACATAAAATATAGTGATCAATATTTGTGTAGGGTGTTTTTCTAGAAAAGCATGAATAAGACATTGCATTGCTGTCTTCTTACAGAACCTAGATTATTTCTATATACTGATGCACCTACTTCAGATTTCAATGACAGAATGAGCTTGAATAAAATAACTTCTTGATTTTACCTGATAGCCGCTGTGCTTGGGATTAACAATGTAATCATCAAATTCACCATCAATGGGGCTCCAAAGCCTAGAAAAGCAG
>JAYMTC010000038.1:0-18804 GCA_036897605.1 Melianthus villosus
TGTCACATGTTTTCCCGCGTATTTATTAAATGTAAAGAAAAAAATAATAATAACTTTTAAAAATTAGCAACTAATTTTTTATTAAATTTAAAATTTATATGGTTTAAAAGGAAAGCCTTAAATATTTATTAAACATCTATATTTAAATGTATTATTACGCAAAATAATAACGTATTTTGTTCTGTTTTGAATGTATGCGATTTAATAATTTTTTTTCACTTAAAATCTGTATTACTGATGGAAATGAAGGAATTCAAATTTAAAGATGATAAAATTTATCTAATAATGTGTGTTTGTGAGTTTAATCCGTACGCATAAAAATGAAAAATGAAGAAACCCTTATTTATTTATAAACAAACATATAAAAAAATCCAAATATAATAATAAAAATGAGATAGTTATACTACATGTCCATATGTACATGTATATCCAATTTAACACGGTTAGTATTGTTCACTTTTAAGACGAGAGTCCCTAAGCTTTATTATTTATGGTTTAGTTAAAATTGACTATTACTATTTTTCATGTTCCATTTACATTCTTTTTATTTTTAGTAAATCATATATATATCCTTATTCGGTTTTGTATATGAGATATAATTAATCATGATATTCAGGGCTAGAGTGATATACCCCTCATAACATATGCGATTTCAGATTCCTTTGACAATTGAATCAAAAATTATCTGAAGACCAATTCACTTACCATTGAACCAACACGTTATTACGTTATTGGCCATACACTTTACTAATAATATTTTTTTACGGCTGAAGTATTTATCCTTACAATATTTATCTACCTTTAGTTTTTATATTTCTAATTTTTGAGATATTAGTCACGTTAAAATTATATGACTCTAGTTTTTGATAAATTTTAGTTATTTTATTCTTTGATACACTAACAAGACGATTACAAGATTAATTTATTTGGATACTTGTGAAAAAATCAGACTAATTTTTTTTTCTCAACTAAATCAAACTCATGTTCTATATAATTATTGAAGCATTATTGCTTGATTAATTTTTTAGCCATTAAAATAATTTATACGTGGATAAAGTTTTGTTTTAATTGTTATATCAATTTTGCCAGCAAATGTAATTATTCAAGATTTCAAATTTACTTTCATAAATATAATTAATATTAGCATTTATATGAATGTATTTATATTTATATTGAATAGTTTAAATGCACCGATTAGTGATAGATGGATCAGAGTAAAAAATATAAGTTACATTCAAATATAATTGGTTATTAATCATGTATTATTTTACTAATTAATCGATATGTGAATATATTAATGAACTATGAACTAAATAAACTAAAGTTTACTAAAATAATTAGGTATCGTGATTTATTTTAATCCAGGGACCTGTCATGTAAAATATTTAAGATATAGACCAATCATAAAAATACGTACTAAAAGTGAGGACCATCTGCGTTAAAAAGTAAATGACAGGCACTATCTATACACACAGGGACGCGATATAATTATCCCGCAAGATTTTCCTCTATTTTGTTCTCCCGAAATTTCTATTTAGGTTTTCAAATAGGGTGTACTGATACCCATAACTTTTGGTCTCCTCGTTGAACGGTCACTCACAGTGTTTGGCTGATTGATTTCGCCACAAGTAGGTTTTGTAAATCATCTCTATCTATCGGCTGAAGCAGTATAAAGAGAGCAATGGCGTATGGCGGTGCAGCCATGGGAGTGCTTGGGGCGATTTCCGATCCACCAACATCATCATCGACCCTGAAACAAGTGAAATTGGATAAGGAAAGTGAGCTTCGGATTGAAGTCGGCAATGATTCGCCTCTTCGCATCCGCGTCCTCACCGGTAACGCTGAGATTTTTGGCACCGAACTTCCGCCGGAAATTTGGCTCTCCTTTCCTCCCCGTCTCAAATTCGCGGTATGTTTTTACAATATTTGATAAACTATTTTACTGAGTAGTTTAATTTGAAAGTTGAAATGTCATTGAGTATTTCCCCAGTATGAGTATTAGGCTCAATGTTTTGCTTGTTCTGAATGTTAGGTTTTTACTTGGTATGGAGCTACAATTGAGATGGATGGTACCACAGAAACTGATTACACTGCTGATGAGGTGTCATTTTAATTTATTGGGCTTGATGTCTTTGATGATTTTGAGTCTGGAAATTGTTTGTTTTGTAATGCTGGTACTCTTAATGTTCTAGACACCCATGATTAGTTATGTTAATGTGCATGCGATACTGGAGGGACGCAGGAACCGTGCCAAAGCAGCTTCTAATGACTCGGATGCTTCTCAGGTATGTGTGAGAAGTCAAATAAGCTTAACAATTTCTATTCTTTCAATACCTAAATTGTTGGTCACACTTGAGTCATATTATCACTGAAAAAAAATTGCAATAGAAGTTCATATTCGAATTGTAGTTGTCCCACTGTTAATAATTACAGAATGTTCAGATAGTTCGTATATGAATGAATCTGCTGTGTCTCAAATTGTCAGTCCTTTTCTTTGAAAATGGTTGCATGAAATTGAATATGCATGACTTCATGTGTATGTAGATTAAATGTCATACCTCCTATATCATTCCATCTTACTATGTACCATATATTGTTGTACTAGTGTGCACCCTAATTTAATATGCTGATTATTAAGTTGGGTGCTTCAGGGCCCGAGGGTGATTGTTGTGGGACCTACAGATTCTGGAAAGAGTACCTTATCAAGGATGCTTCTTAGTTGGGCGGCTAAACAAGGTTGGAAACCTACTTTTGTAGACTTGGATATAGGCCAAGGCTCTATAACAATTCCTGGTTGCATTGCTGCTACCCCTATCGAAATGCCCATTGATCCGGTGGAAGGAGTTCCTTTGGAAATGCCACTTGTCTACTTCTATGGTCACACAACTCCGACGTAATAAATTTTGTATGTCTTACTATACTTGAAACCTAATTTATGTTCATTGTGCTAACTTTTTTTAGCTTTCACTTCTTTGCAGTGTTAATTTAGAATTGTACAGAGTAACTGTGATGGAACTTTCTAAAATTCTGGAGACACAATTTTCTGGCAATGCTGAATCCCGAGCGGCAGGCATGGTGATCAATACCATGGGATTTATAGAAGGTTTAGGTTACGAGGTCATTTTCTTCAGAACTTTGATATAAGTTATGGTTGATGAAATTCATTGAATGTTTGTAATTATTAGAAAATACATGTATTTGTTGTATAATGATCTTGACCATGTTCTATCTTCTTGCAGTTACTTAAGCACGCCATCGATACATTCAAAGCCAACGTTGTCCTGGTTCTTGGTCAGGTACAACATCTTAACGTGTCATTAAAGTTTGGCATTTTCATTTGCAGCAATGCTAAAACCAGTAATATTGAAAACCAAGAATATTGCTTCTCTTGGTCCACTGTTTATTCTAAGCTTGCAAACTATGTTGGTTTCAGAAGAATTATAAAAATTTCATAAGTGGATACTTCTACATGTGATGGGTTACAGTCAGAACCTATTTATGACCAAAAGTTATCTCTCCTTTCTTTTTTATCCTGATCATTTATTAACTTTATTTCTCTCCTTCTCAATATGATAGATTTGAGTTCATGCTGGTTTTCAGAACTATTCTTGGCCTTTCAAAAATGTGTTACAGACCCTTTTCTGTTAAGTTTAACATCTTTGCTCCCTTAACAACGGTTAACATCAACAACCCGATCAAGTGTGTTTGGAATTAAGAACACTTTATTCCAAATAATCTTATCTAGTTAGGAACTTCCTTTTATTGTACTGGGTTAGATGAGTTTATCACACTTGTTATCACTTTGGACTATTTTACAGGAAAAGCTCTGGAGCATGCTCAAAAAGGACAAACCTAATGTGGATGTCGTGAAACTTCAAAAGTCTGGTGGTGTTGTATCCAGGAACGTGAAATTCCGTCAGAAAGCAAGAAGTTTTAGGATAAGGGTAAGTATAATGGAAATATGAATGCTAATTGACAAGTTGATACTATATTGTTTGGTGGGTTATTATATCGGAATAGATGTATGCAATCTTTTCCTCTAGACATTTTGTTGTTGGATCTCATGTATCCAAGTTGCAACCCACCAAAGTTTCTATTGCACTTGTTTAATTTGTTACTGTAATAAATGTGAGTGTATTGCATAAGTTGATACTATATTGTTTTGTGGGTTGTTATATCGGAATATATGTATGCAATCTTTTCCTTGTGACTTTTTTGTTGTTGAATCTCATGTATCCAAGTTGCAACCCATCAAAGTTTCTATTGCACTTGTTTAATTTGTTACTGTAATAAATGTGCGAGTCTATTGCAATGAGACCAAGGTGACCTTACTTGAAATTAAGGTCACTTTTTTTAAAGGCTCGGAAACTATGAACAGAGTGTAGTTCTTTCTTTGGGATAGAAATCATGGCAATGACCATGTACCTTCTGCTTGCAAGTTTGTGACAGAGTTGGTTGATACATGATTAGTGTACTTATTGCGTCAGATGAGCATTAATGCTTTGCCTACTTATATAGTTTTGTTGGCAATGGTACTTGTTTGCAAAGAAGGGAGATACATAACATTGTTCATTTTCCTAATACTTCATATTTCTTCCAGGAATACTTTTATGGCCTTGCAAATGATTTATCCCCACATTCCAGTGTTGCAAGTTTCAGTGATTTTCTTGTCTATCGGATTGGTGGTGCACCACAAGCCCCGGCTTCTGCTCTACCAATTGGTGCGAAGTCTGTTGCAGACCCTGTAAGATTGATTCCTGTGAATATCAATCAGGACTTGATCCATGCAGTTCTTGCAATTTCCTATGCCAAAGAGCCCGATCAAATTGTTTCAAGGTAATCTATTGCAGAATTCAGCCAGTTTATCTATTGTGTTTAACTATTCAACTAAAACTGAGAAGGTTCACCCTACCTCCAACTGAACTCCTAAAGAAAGGAAAATGCTAAAATAAAACATTGTTGGGCTTTGTTTCGAAGTTCACCTAGTGGTTGGGCCCTCAAATTTGTGTTACTCATTTTGGAGGTGCACCATCTGAATTCTAGGTGTTCATTATCTTCATTATTCTTTTGGAGCTATAAGATTTTATTCCACATTGTAAATTTTGCCTGCAAATATTAATTGACCATGTTCATGAATAGTATAAATATAACCATTTTTAGCAATATGCTGATATGTTAACTTACAGGATTTATATGTCAGCAACATAATGGATAATTTATTAACTTATTTGTCAGTAATATCTACTATAATGGAGAGAAAATACAGTACAGTATGTTCACTTTCTTGGTGCATATTTGAGTATCGTAGTGTATTGACACTAATATTACATCACAAGGGTTATCTTCTAGTCTAGTTTTTTAATTGAAAATAATCAAAATTCTCCCTTCTAAACTGCTAGTCTCTTTTTATGTATTTATGATGCAGTAACATTGCTGGGTTCATCTACATCACTGAAATTGACATCCAGAGGTTTGGGATACTAATTTTTACCAGTAGTATCTGCTTCTTTAGATTTTCTCTATTATTCGGCATCATTATGATATTCAACCTTTTCCATGCAGGAAAAAATTTACATACCTTGCACCATCTGCCGGAGAACTTCCAAGCAAATTCTTAGTAACCGGAAGCCTTACATGGCTTGAAACATGAATGCAGTAATTACAATGCAATGTTCTTTTCTATTTACACTCTTTAGAGCCAGAATTTGTTCTACAAATACTGATGATGCTGAATCAAAATACAATATGATAATAGATAAGCTTAGTGTACTTTTTAAATTGTGGATGAAGTTTGAGGAGAAACATGAAAATCCATTACTTTATAGGAAATATATTTAATTTTAGGATTTTGTACGAACTACATATCAAATTAAGGAATGGTTAGATGTTTGTAGTAGGCAATCTTCTCTCACGGACATATGGTCACATGAATTTTTTTAAATCTTATTTTCTATGTGTTTAATAAAATAATTAGTAATTAATATATTTTTATTTATACCGAGTCAATAATAACAAAATTGTGATGATATTTAAAACACATTATACACAAACATTTAACCATCCTCAAGTACAAATCATTAAACTAATTTTTTGTCAAAATTCAACAACTATACAAAAGTTCAATCATAATTAATTTCATACAGGAATTATAGCATAACCAATACAAATAAACTGACCCACGCAAATTAGAATAAACTCAATTTTTTCAACTTCTAATCAAGCACAATATTTAATGAAAAATAAATAACTTCATTGGTTAAGAGATGTAATACCAATAAATGTCATCATAATCTTGTCGGAAGTTCTTCAAGAAATGATCGAAATTTCAATCAAGAAACAAAATGGCTAAATTGTCATATATGTCACGGGTGAGATATCTTATATATTTAACATATATATTTTTTATCAAATTATTATTCATCAATTTTTAATATAAACTAATAATTCACACGTTCCACACATATTACTCATATTTCAAACATGAATCAAATTAAACATCTCGAGTGGAAGACTTTTAATTTAAGAGACTTGTCAATTTCGTTTGAGGTTGAATGTAGATCAATTTTAACCCTTGAACTTATAATTATGTATATTGTTGGTCTTTAAGTATTTTTATAAAAAAGATCATTAACTTAATTTGTAATTTATTTTTACTATTAAGTGAATTGTATAATAAGAAAAAAATTATTACCTTTAGATAATATTTTACTGTTAATATATATCATTATTTATAGCCAAACGTATATTATAATTGCATTTAATTGTCAAGATTAAATTAAAATAAATATCATTCGAATAATAATTTAGTGACCGAAATAGAGAATCTGTCGTTAATTCTTCAATTAACAATCAAACTGCGATCGCTGAATTCAATAAATTTAGCGGCAGTGTCTTTTCGGTCGCTAATAAAAAAAATTAGTCGCTAAATTTCTCGTGGAATTGAAAAATTAGCGACAAAATGTTGGTCGGTAAATATATTAACGAAATACTTAAGTTCGATCACTAAATATGGTCGCTAACCTTACTATCAACGACCAAATTTTGTACTGTCATTAAAGCCATAAATTCTTGTAGGGTTTTCTTCTCTTCCTAATAGGATTCCTTAGGGTTTTCATCATATTTAATGATTAGAATTTTAGGTATAATCTTTTTAATTCACGGTGGTACGAGTACAGATCTATGCGGAAGTCTGCTTCTACACACGCTCATGATCTAAATAGAGTAACAACAAAATCTCGAGGTCATTACCTCAGTTTTCTGAATGTTCTCAAGATTTCATTTTCAAAATGAGCGATTTTATGTTCATGGCTTAATTGTTTTTAAACATCTGATTATTATATTTCATTATGAATCGTATTAATGAAATTTATTTGTTATCTAAAAAAAAATACACATCGTTAAAATTGTATCACAATGATATATTGTAATCTTGAATTTATGTTTCTGAAATAATTAATTCTGTATGTACATAGTTTTATACAATTGTAGAAAACATTGTTTACAAATTTTGTGTACTAATATTTATGGGGTTATCATTGTGGAATCGATATTCGATCCCTTCAAATAATAATTTTACGTATATAATATATATATAAGGAATCATACAATTTATTTTAATAAATAAATTAAATATAAAACAAAAGACTTGATTTTTGGTTGTCATGTTATATATATATAAATCTTTAAAATTAAAAGTTATTACACATTACGTCCTTAGAATATAATGTTACTTATTTATGTGCTTAAACTTTTAAGAAACTCTCATTTTTGTCAATCGGTCAAAATTTATCTGTGAAATAAATATGTAAATGACATGATTCAGCCTTTTAGAATGAACTTGAAAAATAATCAAAAGACCACATATTTTTTTCAAAATCAAATCACACACTTTGAGAAGCACCATTCATATAACTATAATTTGTATCTTTCATTTTATATAATACAATAGGAATAGAAAAAATAAGCGTTAATACAAAAACAATTATAAATTTATCGATTAAATTGTAATTTAATTACAATATATCAAACTTGATATTTTTTGTTCATTGTAAACAATTTATAATGATTAAATCATCTCATAACGTATGAAAGCCATAAAAATTAATACCGTAATATTTTCGTTGTAATTGGTTTAACAGAAAATGAGGGTGATATCCATAAAATAAAATAAAAAGATTGAGGGTGATTATTAAATAAAATATTGATAATAATGTTAATCTATTAAATGAGATTATTATTAACAAAGGATAATTATTGAACTTCCCTAAAAGAACTAAAAATTAATAAATAAGGTGTCTCGTTTTAATTGGAGAGCTGACAAATTTAGAATAATAAACCCAAAAGCCAACAGCCAAAGTATATCTCTACAATTGATTTGATAGTTTACTGTTCTGAAAGGACAGTGAAAGCTCTCTTCTTTCTCTACTCTTACCCCCGACCTAACTCTCTTTATCTGTTTGCCTCTTTCAACTTCTCCAGCTCCCCCAATCTCTCTCAATCCATTTTTTACTTCAATTTCACATCTGGGTCTGTTTCATTTTTCATTTATTTAACTTTTATGTATTAAATTAGGGTTATGGTTGACCAAGTTTTGAAGTGGTCAGTGTTACTAGCATGGAATTGATTGGATTGTGTTAGTTTTTGGATTTTGAGGGATTTTGAAAGATGGGTCTTATTCCCGATGATAAAAAGACGCCGGCTTGGGATTTTCAAGGGAAGTCAAAGGGAAGGAAAAAGAAAGTGGATGGAGGTGAAAGTGGGTGTTGGGTGAAGTTGAAGTTCATTGGGAGATGCTTGGCTTCAAGATCAAAGGTTGAGGGTGGCACTAGTAAGGGTTATGGTGAGTTTCCTTTAGTTTTTGGGGTTGGCTTTTTTGGATATTAATCTCAGTAGCTGACACAATTGGTTTTGATGTGTTAATCTTTCTTTATCCTTTTGCCCCTTTTGATTGACTTGGTTAAATTATGAAGGGGTTTTTGGGATTGGTTGGTTGTATGTATTCAGACTGAGGTTAAGTCTCTGATTTACAAATTTTGGATCTGAATTAGCATCAAGAAACAAAATGATTCATAATTATGTTAATCCCAGAAATTGGTCTATTTGTTGCTGCATATTGCTGTTTCCAAGTCAAATTAGCTGTTTCATTTCAATACTGTGATTTTTATTTTATTTTATAAGCATATGTTTTGACAGATGAAAGTTAAAATGAGAACTATAACTTGGGATGGTTGGATCAAAATGTTTATAAAATATAGCATGAAACTTGGATTAAGAAAATGATAACAAAAAGTTCAATTTCTCAAATTTATTTTGACAACTAGTTCTTTGTTAGTGGATGCTGTACCCAGAACAATTCAATTATATGCCACAATGAAACCATGTAGTATTTCTTAGTTATGGATTCCAAATTAGAGGCAACATATGCGTTCCTTTCAAGGTTATGTTTTTATGAGAAGTACGACGTGGGCTATGATTATTCATTTTTGTGTATGGGTCTTTGTGTGAATCAGCTGAAAGTAGAACTAGAAATGAGAAAGGTAGAGATCAACCAGTTGTTCCAGTAGGCTCCTCTACTACAACTAGTAATGCAGGAAGTGCTTTGTCCACACCCAAATTCAGTGAAGAGTTGAAAATTGCTTCCCAACTTAGAAAATTTGGATTTAACGATCTCAAGTTAGCAACTAGAAATTTTAGACCTGAGAGTTTACTTGGGGAAGGTGGATTTGGTTGTGTGTTTAAAGGTTGGGTGGAGGAAACTGGAACTGCTCCAGTGAAACCTGGTACAGGGCTTACTGTTGCCGTCAAGACACTGAACCATGATGGCATTCAGGGACACAAGGAGTGGGTTGTAAGTGCCCTATATATCTCTTGTTTTCAGCTCAGAAAAATCTGATTTCAACTTCAAATTATACTACATTCACTGTGTAAATAGACAGATTTTCTTATCCTATGTCAGGCTGAAGTTAATTTTCTTGGCAACCTACTTCATCCTAACTTGGTTAAACTAATCGGTTATTGCATTGAGGATGATCAAAGGTTGCTCGTATACGAGTTTTTGCCTCGAGGAAGCTTGGAGAACCACCTTTTCAGACGTAAGTGACAATAACTTTGTCTTTGTATTGGGTAATTGTTGAATATAGTGCATATATAAATGTTCTTATATTATACAGATCAGAATGAAGTTAATAACAGATTTTATGAATGTCCTATTTTAGAAATAAAATAAACTGTATTAAATTAAATTAAATTGCTGCAGAACTGTATTATACTGATCAATATGCTTGTTTGTCATTGCGTTTTCTGCCTTGAAAATCTCATTTTTTTTGCCAAAAATATGAAGTTTCAACATAGAATCACCCTCCTCAAACACACCGCCGAACAAGAACAATATGTGATAGGTATTATTAATTGGCATCTGCATGTTAAATTTCTACTGTATTACAATCAATATGCAGGAGGAGCCTTGCCTCTTCCTTGGTCTGTGAGGATGAAAATTGCAGTTGGTGCTGCAAAGGGTCTTGCCTTTCTTCATGAAGAAACAGATAAGCCAGTGATATACCGTGATTTTAAAACATCGAATGTCCTACTAGATGCGGTACTTGACTAGCTATACAACAATATGAAGTTCTTGGTTCAGTTTTTTCACTTCTCTGAAAAATGAAATTGCCATTTCAGGATTACAATGCCAAACTCTCTGATTTTGGACTTGCCAAAGATGCTCCAGAGGATGGAAAGACTCATGTATCTACACGGGTTATGGGCACATATGGATATGCAGCTCCAGAATACGTGATGACTGGTGAGTGAGGTTCAGTTACCCCTTTTAAACTGTTCATACTGATATTAAGAATGTGCCATTTTGACAATTTATGTCCACAATAATAAAATGGGTGGATGAATATGGAATCTGAATAAAGCAGTCTGTTTGATTCCCTCTGTTGCTCTTTGTATGAATATGTGTATACGCGACATTATGAGGCCTATTTATCTGTGGTATGCAAGTTTAATTCAGTTTAATTTGTTTAGGTCACTTGACATCAAAGAGTGATGTCTACAGCTTTGGAGTAGTTCTGCTTGAAATGCTGACTGGGCGAAGGTCGATGGACAAAAGTCGCCCAAATGGGGAGCACAACCTTGTGGAATGGGCAAGACCGCATCTTGGAGACCAAAAGAGGTTCTTCAGGATAATCGACCCTCGTCTTGAAAGTCACTTCTCCATTAAGGGTGCAGTGAAAGCTGCTCAACTGTCTGCCCACTGCCTTAGTCGAGACCCAAAAGCTAGACCTCGAATGAGTGAAGTCGTGGAAGCCCTAAAGCCTTTGCCACACCTAAAGGACATGGCCAGCTCTTCCTATAATCTCCAAACTAACAATCAAACTAGATCAAATCCATCTGTAAAGAATGGCATCAAGACGCAGGGAGGGTTTGTACTGCAAAGTGAAAAACCAATGAAAAGTTTATCCAGTCCGAGAGGTCCTCAGGCTTCTCAAGGTAACCAATCTGGTAGTCATAATGCTTCTCCATGCCTTCAGTCACCAAAACCAAATGGAAAGGCATCATAGCTTAAGTTTCCATAATGGACTCCGTCAAATACTGTTGAAATTGAAAGGTAGATTTCTCATTCCTTGTTACGTGCATAAATGCGCCATTACAAACTGGAGTTCGGAGAAGCTACCTTGCACAATATAGCGCCAGTGTATAGAAACCCCAAATGCCCCATAACTCGCTCAAATCTAATTTCATTTCTTTCTTATATGTGCATTAAGCTGTGTAGATGATGAATACCCCCGAGCATTCTCCTGAAATATGATCATATAATTGATACTGTCATTAACCCTCTTCCATCTAACTATGTAGTGTGATATGTACTTCGCCGAAAACAAGAACAATTAATTTTGACATAATTACAGGTTTTGGTTGTCATTTTATTCAATGAAGGTTTAGTAATCAACAAATTTGGCATATCAGTTATCTGATAGCTAGCAAACCAAAATCCTTATATTATGTGTATTTTTTAGATTTTGTTTGAGTGAAAGTTGATTCTGCGATGTAGCTTTATATTTTGGACCCAAAAAATGAGAATCCAAGTGCATAATCAACTATTCTAACACAATATTAAAGGAACGCTGTATAGTTACTAAGGGTTTTCGAACTCACTACTGCTACTGAAATTGAACTATGGTTTCATTGGAGAAGTTGATGCCTGGCAATTGGTATTATATAGTTTGATGAACTGCAATTGGTATTATATCAATTTTGTTTTTTGATGGATTCAATTGGACAAACTTTATGTTGAGTTATTCAAGTATTGATTATAGAAGTTCTGAGTGTTTGATTAAGAAGTCTCAAGGAATGCCTTTTCAAATTTCATCACTCCGACAAGGAGAAGTGTGTATGTTTATTTCTAATTTGTGAATGTTTTATAAGGCCTTAACATTTTTCATACAAATAAAGCTATAATAAGATATTTTCTTATCAAATAATCATAAAGTATCTTTGTATTGCCCTTTAAAACATATTCAGATATATTTAAGTTGCCCATAAATTCAACTTGTATGGCTATAATTTGACTTCAAATTTTTCAATGTGACGAGTAATTTGTCATATGCTAAATTAAAATTTACATAATCTATAGTTTTGTAATCCCATATTTAGGGTTGCGGTGTTGAATTTCAAACTCTATATATTTTATCATCTCCAACGACCATTTTAAATTTGTTCAAATTTTTCTATTATGAATTTGCTCAAATCATTAGTAGAGAAGTAAATGCAGATCAAAATTTGTTTCAGCAACATGCATTTCTCAATGCAAAATTCAATCCAAAGGAGCTCAAAACTCACTTTGAATGCTCATTGACGAGAAAGATTCTAAACAAGGTATTGGAGGAAATTTGTTGCTACTTTCCATTTGAATACTTATGGAAGGGCCAGAGTTTTACCAGTCGTTCTAGAACTGATGCACTTTTCACGAAATAGCCTGCAAATCCAGCAGGGATTGATGGCGGAGGAAAATCTTCAGCTGGCATCGCAAATGGGCGAACCATTTTCTCCATTTCCTCTAGTGTAAGGTACGAGCCTACTTCTTGCAGTCTTTCGGGGCCATTTATTGGCACCGTGTGCTCCAATGGCAATGAAGCAGACATACTATTCTCCTGCCAAGTGAAACAAGAGAAGAATAGTTGTTTATAAAGTTGAGCCTTCCATCACCTGAAATAACCAACTTGTATGAGCAGATAACATGAACACCATATCTCTGTACTTACCTCCAGTGGGGATAAGTCTGCACCACGGCTGAAGGTCATCTCTATACGGAATCGCTTAGGGTCTTCTAAAGCTACCTGTTGTTAAGTTTCAGAAATGTGTAGGGACAAGAATTTGATAAAATTGATAAAACAGAATAATTCAGATTATAATCCTGCCAGTCTCTCAATTGACTAAAGCAAAAAAATTATGTAAGGAAGCCATTGTAACTGTTAGAGTATATCGATTAAATCTCCCCCTACTATTAGTTCAAGCTTATGGTAGAGACAGTTATTTAACATGGTATCAGAGCATGAGGTCGTAGGTTCGAACCTCCGCTGCTGGCCATAATTGGCGTGAGGAGAAGTGTTAGAGTATATCGATTAATTTTAACAGTAACAGTTGAACAGGTAGGCAATAATCAGCAACACCAAAAATCCAACCTCTGTATTTTCAAACGTCCTCAATACAATATAGCTCATATAGTCAAGCTCCTTGGTTTTATGCAGACGCTCCAAAGCGTTATTGGAAATAAGGCTAGCCTCTCCCTGGAGAGAGTCATCCAGGTTACAGTACCGGAGAACATTCACAAGTGAATGGATGTGTGATTCCTGCAAAAAAAAAATTTGTGCTTTTTTATATTTTTGTGGAGCACTAAAGAGATGATTTGAAAATATGAACATAACTCTCACTAATTATAATATGTTAAAATATATATCAATTAAATCTCCTGCATATGTTAAAATATATATACTAATTAAATCTCCTGCTTGTAGTAGAGAATATTATATAATATGGTATCAGGTACTTTGAGGTCAAAGATTCGAACCTCCACTACTGCAATTTTCCTAAATTTCTCATGCATTTGTGAATGCACTATTAGACAGTTGATTATGTGTAACACTTTCACGTGAGAGGGAGTGTTGAAATATATGTATAAATCAAATTTACTTCTACTATAAGTTCAAACTTTTAATAGGGATAGTTATTAACACAATTCAAATTGAAAACATTCCTTAAGAGATCTTGCTAAATTTTAAATTGCTACACCTAGTATGATGACAGACTAAATATGTGGTAATAAAATCTGTTATTGGAAACTATAACACAGATCAGATACTCACTGATGTAAAGTAAAGGCGTGTCTTCACATGGCGTTCAGGTGTCCTCACATTTGCGTACCTAACAGAAATGGAATTAAGGTACAGTATAATCAATATAGTGTAGAAGAAACAAATAAATTAAAAGGTTAGCACTACTTAGGATCCAAACGGTATTTGGTCTCTTTATCGTCATCATCATCCTGATCCTTTGATATATCACTCGTGCTACTTCTTTTGTTGTCATCATTCTTAATGTGAACCTTTGTTTGATAAGCTGTATCTTCCTTTTCAGTCTTGTCGGATGCTGAATCCTGGTCTTGTTGACTCTTTAACTCCGCAACACTAATGGCTTCCTCGCGAGTGTTCCTTAGGTCAATCAAAATTTTACCTAATAAACGCCGAGCAATCTGAATTGCAACATCAAATATATTAAATCATATACACATTCGTGTGAATGAAACTTTAAAAGGAAAATATATGATCTAAAACCAACATTTCTGGAGTAAGAAATCATATAAGATGCTCATATATTTACCCAATACAAGATGTTACATTGAGATCTGATATACACGTACTAATACAAGATGCTCATAAATTTAAGTAGTTCTAATTGCCTTGGGGGCAGAGAAGAAACCTTACCTTTGAGCCAATCTTCAATTTCTGCTTTGGATTAATTCCATACTCGTTTGGGATGACACCGTCTGCAAGTAACTTGAATAACAAAGCAGACAGCTGTCAGGCCGATTATTATGATGAGTTGACTCCTTATGCCAAACGAGGAAATAAAGTAAGATACATGTTCATTTCGTCCAAATTTATTTCTTGGTTTCTTGGCAGCTTTAGTTTTGGAGCCACTGAGTTTCCATTGAAATAAGGCAGCATTTGTTTCGAAATGCTTAATAATGAATGGAGCATGTCATGTGCTGGGTTGAAATCCTTAAGATCTAACATTAAAAAAAGAACTCCAGATTATACCTGAGCAACTTTGAAGAGCTGGTCCAACCCTTCTAGATTAAGGTGAGCATTATGCAAGAGATCATATCTGTCCATCCGTATATCCGAAATTTTGTTAGACTAAGGACCGTCTTAATAATTTATCACCATTCAGGCTGTGATTATTTTAGATTACTCCATTACTTACTTGCAAGAGTCATAAACGTCTGGTATTTGTGTTATATCATACCGGCTGCAATTAAACTACAAAATTAGTCACAACACCAGTCCATAATATATTTTTCCAAATCATAAATTATTTTGATTATTTTTAGCCTAATATTGAAAATTTTCCAAAATTTTCTCAATCAGGAAATGTTGAAGAACATCAAATTGCATTGATATCAAAGTATCAATTTATTTGAATTTGGAAAGAATATAAACCTAAAACCATCAATAAATTTTCCACAATCCTCATTGAAATAAATATGTAGATATGTCTTACTCTTTCCGTTCATTATACAAGTCTCTCTCAAGTTTTTTCCAACGAGCATACATCAGGAGGAAACCCTCACTGCCACAGGGTAATCCAGCAGCTATGCGATCAACATCAATCGTAGTTTTACCAAGGGCTTTTGCTTGGTCATACGGAAGCATAACATCATATGAGGTTGTCTCTGTAAGTTTCTCAAATTCATCCGTAGCAAGTAGTTTTACTTGTTCAGTGACTTTCTTAGCCAATTGTACCTAATGAGAAATGTACAATAACAAAAGTATATAAATCGAAGAACAATGAGGAAACAATTGAAAATATATCATATGAATACTGTTTGTGTCCACTGCATAATATGTACTGCAATCTAAATAACAGGAGTGAATAAAGTATAACACGTTCTAAGAGAAACATATTTCTTTGGTATAATAAGTTTGCAAACTGCACCGTGGATGTAACCATAAATCCATTTACTCATAGGGTTCTCCACTCTGAACCTATGCTCCAAGATGTGGAACATATTTGTTCTCATATGAAAATGTGTCTATAAATGACCTCTTTTCTAGATATAATTTGTTATATAGTGATCTTGCATTCTGCTGTGACTAACATATATAATTATTAGTTGAAAAAGTTTAACTTTGTGTTATTTAGTGAGTTAATGTATAAGATTTCTAAGTGATGTCAAGCCTACCTCTAGCATGGTGTGCTCGTACAAGGTATCAGAACTTGTTCCATAGCTTTCCTTATTATAGGTGAAACCTCCACACTAAATCCAGGTACTCCATCTCATTAACTGGGCATAAAACTCCCCAGCATCCCAATATATTGAATTGATACTGATATTGACCAGAGATAGTCACAAAGGAACTGCATACACTACTGAATCTCTGATATTGCTATTTCTATTAATTTAAGACGGTCATAATGTTTATGCTATATCATATATCAATATTAGGGAAAGTTTGATCACTACAACCGAAATATGCTTGAAACATGATCTCAGGAATGCTTAAAAAGTCCCATATGAAGAAATTGTAGCTTCTGAAGTCAATACCCGCAAGCAAAGTTTTTGTATTACCCCAGATCCTACAACAATTAACTATGTGGTTCCTAAATGATACTAAAATTTTTAAAATTATCATTGAAAAACCAGATTGTTAATCAGAAGACTACATAAGAACACTAGAATAATTGCATATTGCATCATTATATGGAATTTGGCTAGAAGTACAATTACCAATTTGGTCAGAAGTTCAGAAGCATTAGAAGGCAGTCCAGCACCATCAACCATCCAAGGAAATTCAGGTGATTCATTACCACTAGCTGCCTTGGGCCCAGAAGTTATTAACTCGTTCAGCCTAGCCTGAAAAGACAAGATTTTTGGGGGTTTAGTTAGCTAGTGTTTTTACATAAGAGCTTAGTAGTGCAGTATGTAATTTTATTATTTGGAAGATGAGGTGATAGTTTTACTATTTAGATATAACTACTATTAGTAGGTAGAGTAGAGCACATAAAATTGTTATAAAGAATTTGAATCGATGGATAAGCACACCTTAGCTTCTTCCATCTCAATCCTGGAACTGTCAAGCCCATCCAACATGGATGAATCCTTGCTAACAAGGGAAACCTTTGAAAGGTGAAAAAGTGAGTAAAAATAAAATCGACATTCAAAAGCAGTAAAAAGGACCAAGGAAAGTTTCAAACCTGAATAGGTGTTAATTGCCCTTCAAGATCAAGGAGACCTTTAGCAAATGCAGCTGCAGACATCTGTCAATGAATAATGTGTAACTAATACTGCTATTTGATTATCTCATAAAATCATTAATTACCTGCAAATTGATACATAAAAACTGGACAGCAAAACAGAACACTGAAAAGGAAGACACCGAAGAAGCAAAGAAATTTTATTGGGTTATAACATTATATATACCTGCACACGACCCTCATCCGAGCTGTAAATTTTAAGATCATGACGGTATGTACTATGGAGACGTAGCAGACCAGTACCTTCACCTGTACTAGTACAAACATTCAGCAAGAGAAACACAGGAATTAAATATAAAACAGGCACTTGACAATTGTAAAAGGAAGATCTACTCCAGCAAGAAAATCAGAGAGAGAAGCAAAAAAATTAAAAAAGTAGACTTCATTTTCTTCCATTCTTGCAATAGGACAACAATTTGATATACAATTAAAAGGAAAGACCCATAAAAGTAACCTGGATACATATTATTTCGGAAATATCTTCCCAATTCTTCTGCCTGCCAGAGAAAAAAGCTAAAAATAGAAGTGTCTGTGGAGTAAAAACATTACAGAGATTTATGCTACATATGTTAGCGTGAGTGAAATAAAAATCAAATTAGACTTATATGTTAATAAACCTGCTTTCTGCCAGCATGTGTAAGAACACCCCCATATTTAAGAACCATCAGAGCTTCAATTGGCCGTTCTTCCTCCCCTTCACCACTACTTTTTGTAGCTTTAGCCCAGTCCAGGGGTTTTAGTTGAACCTTCCTATAAATACCAGAGAAATGACCGCCCTGGATATAAGAATGGAAACAATGTGATGAACACAAAGTAATAAGATGAAAAGCAGAATGGAACATAAAATTGAATATATAAATATCATTTTAGTTTTAAGAAAAGGCAGTTTAGCTGCCCGTATCTTCAAGGACATTTGAATAAATATGTACATTATGCACTACTACTCCCGTATCACTGATTGTTGTAACATTCACAAAAATTCCCATCATTGCTTGGTACTATTTTTGCTATTCGTGACATGGATAATAAAAGGATTTCCATTCAATTTTTGTTATGTTTGACTCGAAGATGATGAAAAGGTGGCCAATATTTCACATGACGTGAATCTCAAAAGAAGAGAAAAATGAAGTAAAAAAGAAGCAATAACCTAATGAACAAACAAATCAATACAGATAGATATAATCTTTAAAGAAACTGATATACCTCCTCAAGTACTGCTTTAACCTGACGAAGCTTTTCAGCATGTTCAATGTCTTCTGCCTCACTATC